>JAQHUG010000593.1:394256-417218 GCA_028555095.1 Dicrostonyx torquatus
GAATGCAAACTTGTGCAACCACTTTGGAAATCAGTGTGGTGGTTTCTCAGGACATTGGGAGTCAACCTACCTCAGAATCCAGTAATACCACTCTTGGGAATATACTCAAGAGATGCCCAATCATACTACAAAAGCATTTGTTCAACTATGTTCATAGCAGCATTATTGGTAATAGCCAGAACCTGGAAACAACCTAGATGCACCTCAATGGATGAATGGATAAGAAAGTATGCAACATATACACATGAGAGTACTACTCAGCAGTAAAAAAACAATGACATCTTGAATTTTGCATACAAATGGATGGAAATAGAAAATATTACCCTGAGTGAGATAACTGAGACCCAAAAAGATGAGTATGGTATGTACTCACTCATTAGTGGACCCTAGCCATAAACAAAGGACATTGAGCCTATAGTTCACAAGCTTAGAGAAGCCAAATAATAAGGTGAACCCAAAGAAAAACATATATAGATCCTCTTGGAAATTGGAAGCAGACAAGATCACTGGGCAAAAGTTGGGAGCATGGGGGTGGTTGTGGGATGGGGGGAAGGGGAGAGGGGGAGAGAGAAGGGAGAAGGGAAGGATTGGGGAGAGCTTGGGGGAGTGGGAGGGTTGAGATGGAGGAAAGGCAGATGTAGGAGCAGGGAAGAAGATATCTTCATTAAGGGAACTATTTTAGGGTTGGCAAGAGACTTGGCTCTAGAGGGGATCCCAGGTGTCCATGGGGATGTCCCTTGTTAAGTCCTTGGACAGAAGAGGAGAGGGTGCCTGAACTGGCCTTGTCCCATAGTCACACTGCTGAATATCTCGAATATCACCATAGAACCTCCATCCGGCGATGGATGGAGATAGAGACAGAGACCCACATCGGAGCACTGGACTGAGCTCCCAAGGTCCAGTTGAAGAGCAGAAGGAGGGAGAAGATGAGCAAGGAAGTGAGGACTGCGAGGGGTTGGTCCACCCACTGAGACAATGTGCCTGATCTAATGGGAGCTCACCAAATCCAGCTGGACTGGGACTGAACAAACATGTGATCAAACCGCACTCTCTGAATGTGGCTGACAATGGGGGCAGACTGAGAAGCCATTGGTAATGGCACTGGGACTTGTTTCTACTGCATGTACTGGCTTTTTGGGACCCTAGTCTATTTGGATGCATACCTTCCTAGGCATGGATGGAGGGGGGTGGGCCTTAGACTTCCCACAGGGCAGGGTACCCTGCCCTCTCTTAAGACTGGAGTGGGAGGGAGGAGAGTGAGTAGGGGAGCGGGAGGGAAATAGGAGGAAGTGGAAATTTTTGAATGGAAAAATAAAAATATAAAATAAAATAATAAAATATTTGTATAAAAAAAGATACCCATATTCTATTCTCTACCAAGAGAAGGAAAATTTCCAAGAATCTGTACAAACTAAATAATTTTCAAGTGTTTTATGTGATGACCACCAGACTGGATACACCAAGAAATATGGAGTTGACCTTTGAGATTAAATAGTAAGGATAAACTTGAGAGAACAGGACTGTCACACAATTTCACCAGCAGCATAAAACTGCACTACCATTTACAGTGGTGACGACTCAGGTGATTAATCAGTGTTTGCTTCCTTACTTTGCCATTGTTTCTGCTGACAGGTCTTCAGAATTCTTGACTTTAGTTTCTCCTAAAAAGGAAATAATTTTAAGATAAAATTTTTGGTATAGGAATCACAAAACCAGGAGTAATGGAATGGGGACTTTATATATTTTAAGGATAGATTAGGCAAGGATGTTTTATATTCCAGACAAATCTTTATGGTTAGCTATTCTGAAGAGGATAATTATGGTAGTTTACCTACGCACTAGGATTCCTCCCCAAAGACCCAAATGGGGTATACTAGGTTCATTTGTGTCAGCCAACATTGCGACTGTTTGGATTTATTAAGGGGCTGGGTAACTGCATTGGGTCAGTGGCCATGAGGAGCTGTACTCACCATGACTTCGGAGATCTAGAGCTACGATCCTACACTGTACTCTACTGATGATTGCTGCCTGGAAGAAAAAGAACAATGAGAGAAGGTACAGGTTTTGCTCAGTTACAGTTTTGTTAAATAAACCACAATCATAATTCAAGGTACCCAAGAGAACTAAAAGAAAACTTGTCTTATCACACAGGTTTCCTTTTAAGTACAATTAAAGAACACTTCCCTGTTTTTATTGTAGTCTGTCTCCAACTTAAGAATAAACTTTACCCTAAGCCCTCCTTAAACTGTCATTATTCCTAGCACTTCCAGATGCTGGCCTACTGGTTCATTCACATCCTAGACAGCTTTTATTTTAGAGGCTGAATCCCCTAGCGGGGATTGTGATCAGTTGAAAAAACTATTTTGGCTTAGGAATTACATGAACATGACACCTAAGTCATGAAATTATCCTAAAATCAAAGGGTCATGAAATCTAAGATAGGCACAGCAGCTTCTGACATAAAAATGATAGGAAGTATTAATATCACAGGAAAGATACAACTTTAGAGATTTAAAGAAACTTTGTCCTAGCAAACCATATTTTCTGACCGTCATTCATCACAGTGAGCAAATGTCAACTCTGTCTTTTAAGAATAAAGTAACTGTTTAGTCTAACCCTCACATTTTAAGAAATAGAAAGCAAATCATTTGTCTGTGGTCATAAAACAAGTTAGTAGTAAAACTAGAATTAGCGTCATGGTAAGTTACTAATGTAATGTAAACATGTATCAGAAAATGAACCAGAATGCACATTAAAAACAAGTCAACCTCTCTACTTCTATTACTCCTAGTGAGCATCTCTTTAGCGCCAACAGAGGTCTGAAGTCCTACCATACTCTGCTGCTTATCCCTAGGAGGTGTTTGCTAGTTATGGGAATTACTGATTGCAATGTGGTGGGAGAAAAACCTTCCAGGCCAAAAACTAATCTATAGTTTGACTATAAAGTTGTTTTTTTTTTTGTTTTTGTTTTTCGAGACAGGGTTTCTCTGTAGCGTTGGATCCTGTCCTGGAAATAGCTTTTTTTTTGTTGTTGTTGTTAATATTTATTTATTTATTATGTATACAATATTCTGTCTGTGTATATGTCTGCAGGCCAGAAGAGGGCCCCAGACCTCATTACAGATGGTTGTGAGCCACCATGTGGTTGCTGGGAATTGAACTCAGGACCTTTGGAAGAACAGGCAATGCTCTTAACAACTGAGCCATCTCTCCAGCCCCCCTGGAACTAGCTCTTGTAGACCACACTGGCCACAAACTCACAGAGATCCGCCTGCCTCTGCCTCCTGAGTGCTGGGATTAAAGGTGTGCACCACCACCACCCCGGCAATTGTTCCACATTTTAAAGTTATTACAAACAAGTAAAAGATAGATCTGAGGTCAGTAACTATCAAATTTAGTCTTTGGGCTGAAGTCAATGATTTATAATCATTATGTGCCCATCAGGAAACTATGACAAAAATATTAAAAGCAGTATCTTGTTTATTTAAATGAATCTTTCTAAATGACATCTAAAAGCTGCCACATTGGGTTACAGCAGTAAACCCAGGCTCATGCTATTTATATTTTCATATGGTTAAAACAGATGAGAAAAATAAATGCATGCAAGGTCAATTCATAGAATCCCCCACACTTTATAGATAAAGTGTGAGATCATGTCTGCTAGTGACTCTGGTCTTCTTTCAAACAGCACAATATTGTAATTTATGAAGTAAGAAAAAAGTAGCAAGAACCAGACTCTCCCAACCATTTCCTCAGTAGGATTTGTGCTATCAACACTCATATCAACAGTAGACGATATTTGCCAAATCTTCCGAGGTTATCAATCACCTCTAAGTGCTTCAAATGCATTATCTGACTCCTCAGAACTCTTGAGACACAATTCTTATCATTTTATAGGTGATAAGATTTTACAAGGAGTTAAGTATCTCACCAGGGCCAAAGATCCAGTAAACGGCAGAGCCAGAGCAGTCCTCAAGCTCGCCTGCCTAATAAAGTACCTAAGGAGTTCTGAGTAATACTAAAGTACAGTACAAACCCACTAGCCATTGTGATTTAAGTGAACCACAGGGACAAGCTTGTCTCAATTATTAAGTTTTGGAACTCTGTGGTAGTCTTAAGGTATAGAGAATTAGAGACCAGACTGGAAGAAAGATCTGGGCAGAGTAGGCATGGCAGCACATTATGGGAATTCCAGCAATGGGGAGGCTGAAGCAGGAGGATCTAGAGTTCAAGGCCAACGTGGGGGAATCAGATCACTCTGATATCCTATAAATTTCCTCAGATAATTTCAGACTTGAGAAGCAGGCTGGAAAAAAATATGGTACAGTATTTGTAACTGACAAATATTGAAGACGTGGAGAAATAACTATTCTCACAAACATATACAATCATCCTAACATAGTAATTTTTTGCCTAGACTAAGAGAGAGGTATACTTGTACTTTGTTGCTGTCACAGCTTTTGGATTTCTCTAAATTTCAGTATCTTAACCTGCCTATACTGAAAGGATCACAGAAAAATGAAACAAGGCACTGAGCAGGTATCCAGCACAAGACAAATGTCTAGGGAGAGGTGGCAGCTTATTTTCCTTATTGTGGTTGATCCCTGTAGTGCACTGGTTCCACATTCTAGGAGGCATGTGAAAGTGACATAAAACAATATGATGGAGAACAAACCCATGGGGTGATGTGGGAGTCCCCTCTGTGTGCTGTGATTACCATTAGTTAATAAAGAAACTGCTTTGGACCTATAGCAAGGCAGAACTTAGGTAGGCAGGAAAGGCTAGGCTGAGTGCTGGGAGAAAGAGGGTGGAGTCAGAGAGACGCCACGCCAGAGATAGATGCACTGAAACTTTGCTGGTAGGCCACAACCTCGTGGTGATACACAGATTAATGGAGATGAGTTAAATTAATATGTAAGCACTAGCCAATAAGAAGCTAGAGCTAATTGGCCAAGCAGTGATTTAATTAATACAGTTTCTGTGTGATTATTTCAGGGTCAAAGCTAGTTGGGGGAACGGGAACCAAACAAGTGACCTCCTCACTACGGTGAGGAAACATCTTCATTAGGAGTCAGTGTGATTCATTAAAAGTATCATTCTTGCCTGTCAGATTAGTACTGTCTTCCCCAAAATTCCTTATACTTAGCAAAAATACTAGACATTTTTAAACACTGTTGATGTTATAAATCAATAGAACACTTTTGCACTGACTGAATTATCAAAATATTTCTACCACTTAACAAAGAAAGTGCACATTTAGAGATACTAAGATGAGGAAAAGCCATTGTTTAAAACTAACAATCTCAGGATCTAAATAAAAATGGCCACGTGAAAGCCAGTACTCTAGCAATTGACTTGACTCCAAAGGTCAAATTCCTCAAGCTTTAGAGCATACTGTGAGTATAAACATAGTTAAAAGTAAACAGAAACTATAGCGAATAGCAGAAACAGATACAAGCACCTCACGAGAGACATGAGTGATGACATGATTGATGGAAAGTAATTAAACAGGATATATCCATGAGGCAGAATATGATACAACTTTGAGAAGTAATTTTCCTAGACAGTGGAAGGTAGGCAAGAATGAAGAAGGCTGTCTGGGTTCCAGGACATAAGAGTCTAGCAGCATACCCCCATCACATCACTCACCCCTTCCTCTGCCCCCGTGTCCACTGCCATGTGTCCTAGAGTGTGGGATTTTTCTAACCACATTATGCATCTTCTTTACCAGCTACATATAAATGACTTATTAATAAAAACATAGGGGCTAGACATGGTGACGCAGGCCTTTAACCCCAGCATGTGGGAGGCAGAGGCAGGCAGATTTTTGTGAATATGAGGCCAGCCTGATCTAAATAGTGAGTTTTAGGCCAGTGAGAGCTACATGGTAAGACCCCGTCTTGAAAAAATATTAAAATTAAATGAACAAAAGCCGGGCGGTGGTGGCGCACGCCTTTAATCCCAGCAGCACTCGGGAGGCAGAGGCAGGCGGATCTTTGTGAGTTCGAGACCAGCCTGGTCTACAAGAGCTAGTCCCAAGACAGGCTCCAAAGCCACAGAGAAACCCTGTCTTGAAAAAAAAAAAAACCAAAAAAAAAAAAATTAAATGCTTTCCTAAATAGGATATAGCAACCAACATTTAACTTCTTCTCAAATGTTTGAGAATGATATCAACATATTCAAAGAAGGAGTACTAAACATCAACTCTATGACAGACATTATATGAAGACATCCAGAATAACAAAAGGATGTCTGTTCTCCAGAATCCTATCACCTAACTTATTGATGACACATACTGATCATACCTATGTAGTTGCATTACAACATACACCAATGCTCTTACTAACTCAAGAACAAAACATTCCTTAAGTATGCATAACATACCAGCCATAAATAAGCTACGATCTTTGCCCCCAGTGAGGTGTGCTCTGTAAACTATATACTGGATTTTTAAGATAGTATAACAAGGAACGTAATACATGTTGCTATGACTCAGATGTGGTTTGAGGGTTCCCTTCCCCACAAAGCTTCACATGTCAAAATTTAATCTCTATAATGAAGAATTAGGCTAAAACTTAATCTGTCGATACTGTTTAGGGACACATCCCTAAGAAAATGGTAAGGAAAGGATCTTGAGGGAGGAGGCTGATGATTTAATTATATGATAGCTTTATTTATTTGGAAGAAACAGGGTCTTGCTAAGTAAACCAGGCTCTCCAACTCATGATCCTCCTGTTGTATTATAAAGCCACAGAAATAAAAATAGCAATGGCACTGGCATAAAAGCAGACACAGCTGATCAATGGAATCAAACTGAAGTCCCAGACATAAGTTCCTGTGAACACCCAATTTTCTGGAGCCAAAAATACACACTGGAGAAAAGACAGTATCTTCAACAAATGGTACAGGTCAAACTGGATCTCTGCATGTAGAAGAACACAAATAGATCCAAACTTATCACCCTGCACAAAACTCAAGTCCAAGTGGATCAAGGCCGTCAACATAAGGCCAGATGCCCTGAATCTGACAGAAGAGGAAGTGGGAAATACGCTTGAACTCACTAGCACAGGAAAGGACTTTATGAACGTAACACCAACAGTGTTCTCACGCTAAGACAATTAATAAATGGGACCTCACTAAGCTGAGAAGAACAACGTCATTCAGACAAAGTGGCAGCCACAGGATGGGTAAAGGTCTTTACCAATTATACATCTGACAGGATTAGCACCTACAACTAAAAACAAACAACACATTTTAAAACAGGATACAGACTAAGCAGCAGACGTTTCTTAAAAGACGGAACACAAATGGCTGAGAACACTTAGTGTTCAACATCCTCAGCCATCAGAAGTGTAAATTACAACTACTTTGAGACTTCATCTTACATCAGTCAGACTGGCCAATATCAATAAAATAAATGACAGCATATGCTGATGAGGATGAGGGAAAGGGAATACTTAATTGCTATTGAAAACACAACCTCTATGGCAATCAGTGCGGCAGTTTACAGGAAGCTGGGAATCGATCTACCTCAAGATTCAGCTATATTACTCTTGGAATATATCCAAAGCACTCTACATTTTATTACAGAGACACTTGCTCAACCATGTTCACTGCTGCTCTATTCATAATTGACAGAAACTGGAAACAGCATAGATGTTCGTCAACAGGTGAATGGATAATGACAATGTGACACATTTGTATAATGGAATATTAGTCAACTGTTAAGAAAAATGAAATTATGAAATTCACAGGTAGCTGGGCGGTGATGGCATACACTTTTAATCCCAGCACTCAGGAGGCAGAGAGTTTGAGACCAGATTGGTCCACAAAGCTATTTCCAGGACAGCCAGGGCTACTAAATGGGATTTCTTCATCAAGGCCCTCCTAGCAAGGCTCAGGGATTTATATGGAAAAGGAGGTAAAGAAACAGAAGTGATGCACATATGAACTCACAGAGAACATGGCAGCATACACAGGACTGCACAGATGGGGTTCCAGCACTGAGAGGGGAGGCGAACATGGGGTCCCACATCTATCCAAGAAGCTATTTATAACTGATACCCTCTGGCAAAGGGAAAATCACTTTTCTCCAATTGAATCTCACGGGGTATATCAACCATACTTCAGGGCAGGCTCCGTGCCCAGGAATAGTTAGGCAATATAAACCAAACTCAATGGTATTTTTGTATAATTTTGCTTTGTTAGAATTTTTTTTAACTTATTGATCTTTTGTTTTAATTTTTTCATTTTTGTGAGTTCTAGTTTTGTTTTTATTCCACATTTTTGCTTTTGAAAGAGAGAAAAAGAACATAAAACTGGATTGATAGGGAGGTAGGGAGGATCTGAGAAGAATTGGGAGAAGTAAAAAACATGATCAAAGTATATTATACAAGAAAAAATTTTCAATTAAAAAAGAACCCCCCTGATAAAATAATTATGAACCAAACTTTTATAAATCACCTCATATGTGGTACTTTGTTATGGTGATAAGAAAAAAGAACTAATCCATGTCAATAATTTTCATATTGATTATCTGTTAAGATGATCAAGATGTATCACTTTGAATACAATGATTCAAACAAAATATTCTTTAAAATGTCTCACTTATGTTTTAAACCTATGCAATATATCTACTAGGAAAAATTATTTACATTAGATCTACTTGGCAGCACTGGTCTAGAGACATGAGAAGGCTTGGTTCCATCACGCAAATCACAAGCATAGCTTATAGTAAGAGAAGGAAACAGCAAACAAAAATCAAATCCTTTAGTGCCAAGGATTTAATACTGAATCCCAATTATTCTTGCCTCTGGGAACAAAGTGAAACACTTAGGGTTGTAATTAATGACCCTTTGGCTCTAGGTATCTGGTTTCTTTCAGTGGCAAACAGAGAAGTGTGTATATTTGCTCAACACACAAGGAGATCACTTCATTTTATATAAAGGTGTTGCTAGTATCTTTCTTACAAGTCTCTTTGCATGTGGGCTGCCTTATTCTCTAGTCGAAGATGTAAGCAAGATTTACAAAGGGCAGTATTCATATTAGCCCATATCGTGTATTATAGACCCGAGTACTACAAGCCAAGTGCTATTTCCTAAATTTTAACGTGCATGCAACTGTGCATACATACACACACACACACACACACACACACACAATTTTTTAAAAGTAAAATAAAATAAAGCATTACTTTAAAAAGAAGACAGTTAATATTCCAACATGGATGAGAGAGGGGTTCATGAGGATTCACCCCTAGCTACGGAGCTATTGGCAACTGATGGCTGTTAGGGGAGGGGAGTCATTTTTCTTCCAGGATGTGGCCATTACTAGGTTGTGAATGTTCCTGTAGATGCTCCCACTTCCATGCACACACAAACTACACTAACTAGGCTCAATGGGTTACGTAAAAAAATAAGAAGATGGAGGTTCAGAGGTTAAGAGCAATGGTTGCTCTTCCAGAGGTTGTGAGTTCAATTCCCAGCAACCACATGGGTGGCTCACAACCATCTGTAATGAGATCTGGTGCCCACTTCTGGCCTGCAGGCATATATACTGGCAGAATACTGTATACTTAATAAATAAATAATTTTTTTAAAAAAAAATAAGGAGACATGAAGGTGGAAGTATTGGAAGGATTGAAAGAATAACAGGAGAGATTTAGGTTGAATATAACCAAGTTACATTGCACTCATGTATGAAATTATCAAACAATAGAAATATTTCCATTTGTAAGGTACCATGGGGGCACTGAAGAAAACAAAGTGAGAGACATAATCTAAGGCATCTGAAATAAAATGTCTGCTCATCTAATATATAAATTACTGAGATAAAGACTACCCACTGTTGACAGGGTACAAATTCCATACCTCTGGCCCCAGTGCATATATATACAAAATATTAGAAGAACCTCTGGCTTGAAAAACAGGGGATCCTGAGCACAAAACGCTAAAGCTCTGCAAACTATTCTCTCCTAACCTTCCGAACAACAAATGAGCATAGAAAGAACTAGTCAAGTCTACCTGAGAGATAACAATCACACAACGCACCGGCTTCTAACACCAGAAACTTACCGTGAACACTGCCCAGGAAAGGGCAGAATGGCCTCCTCCATGGAGAAGCAGCAGGACTGGACCCTCGGAACCACTCTTGTAAACTCGAAAAGTGTATGAACAGTTAAAGAAAACAGTGAAAACTACAGATTTAAAGAAACTTAAGTGGATGTTTCTGAGGTATCAAGACTATTTTGAAGCATGCTGTAAGTATGCCTTCTTTCTTCCTCAAGAGGGCTCAGTACTTCGTTTCTAGAAACTCCATCACTTCAGTTTGCTAGACTCAGAATTTAATCTTAAATCCCTTCCTATGTGTCAGACAACTGCAGTCAAAAAGGATTCTGCAAAAGGCTTACAGGTAACATTTCATGCTATGTAAAGGACTGGTGGGAGAGAGATGGAAACAGCAGAACAAAGGACACTTAGGAGCTACCCACATCTAACTTAGCACCTCGCCCTTATACTGAGGCCGTCTCTCTGAGAGGATATATCCTTGCCAGTTTCATTTTCCACTTCCACATCTTCCATTGACTCAAAGTACTGACTCCATGGGACAGGGGAAAAGTCCCGTTTCCGTCCAGGGCTAAGGAAAGGAAGAAAAGAGAGAGAGATCTGTTTCAAATAACAGTTATTATCGATAAGAAGGCAAAACCTTAGTCAATAGATAGTTAACTGTAAATCCAAACTGAAAATAGCAAGTGTTTTCTCATAAAGACACACGGAATTAAGAAAGCACCATATATAATATTTAAGTAAGTTCAAATAGATTAAGAAACATTAAGATTTTATACAATGCTAGTTGTGGTGGTGTGATGTGGGATTCCCCTCTGTATGTTGTGAATATAACTGGTTAATAAAGGAACTGCTTTGAGCCTATAGCAAGCTATAGGGAACACAGCTTGGCGGGGAAAACTAAACTGAATGCTGGGAGAAAGAAAGGCGGAGTCAGAAAGAAGCCACTTAGCCCCACCAAAGACATACATGAGCCTACCTGGCTATGGAGTCTGTGGTTCTAGACTGCTAAAGGCTGCTCTTACCCATGGAGATCTCCTAGCACATCTCTGCTAGCTGCTTTTTAACACATGGTTATTTATATGCTCCAGACCTCAGTTGGTTTAGTAAACAATATTAAACATGAAATAGGTAACAAGAAACTTGTTTTAATCTTTTTCTTCTAGTTAGGCCATTCCATTTGTGATGTAGTTTGGGTTTTTGTTTTGTTTTTTTTTTTTTTGTGTGTGTGTGTGTGTGTGTTTTAGAAAAGTTTTAGGTCCAGGGACATGGTTCAATGGGTAAACTGGGCAAGCAGGCTGACCTCATTTCACGTAAAGGTTGGAGCAGCGGTACATGTCTGTAACCCCAGCAACAGTGGGGTGGTAATAGGTGGATCATAAGGACCCATCAGCCAACCAACAGTGACCTCCAGGTTTAGTAAGAAACATTGTCTCAAAGAAAAAGGTGGAGAGAAGTTAAGAAAGACACTTGACACTGATCTCTGGCTTCCACACATATGTGCAAGCATACACAGTTTCAGATTCTTATTTTATGTATTATGCCATTACAACCCATACAGGCCTTTTCAGTTCTAATTTTTAAAATGAATTGCTGAGTTTTTCAATGAATCAATTGAGAATTCTGAAGTAACAAAGGTTTTCAAAAGTATAAAAGGGTTAAATTATACTTTAAAATAAAATGGTATTCATTCAATAAAAATTTGTCAAGACCTTTATTTATGAAGTTGGGTCTGAAGTGAGGTGTAGGGAAATACTGGGATAGTTTTAAAATCCAAAACCACGTCTCTGTCCTTAAGAAAATACAGAGTACTTAAGTATCTAATACAACATAATAAGAGTTTAAAAAAAAAAAACCCTGAGAGTACAGCTAAAGTGTAAATTATTTACACATTGGGAAATAAAAGACAGGTTTCAAAGAAAAACTACTCTTAAGGGACTGAAGGGCAGAATGTGGATCATGGAAAGGAGTGAGCAAGGCACTGCAGGTAAACAGAAGACAAGGAATAAGAGCCACCACCGACAGAGTTTGCAGCAGGAGACACTGGAGACAAAACAGCTAACTGGGAAGAAGTGGGAATAGCTACCAGTTTTGGAAAAATAAAAGAAGCCAATACAATTCTAAGTATATACTGGGAGGAAGAAAGAATGTTGGCTATAATGAGGTAGAGAATGTATGTTCTTGGTGGGGTGAATGTGTATCTGTGTCTATGGACAGTTATCTGTGTAAGTGCTTCTTGGTGGGACTCCAAAAGTCTAAGAGGTGTTGGACGGTATAGAAAGTGAGAGACGAATACAATGTACAGATAAAACTCCATATGACAAAAGTGTAAGGTGAAATTAATTCTGGAATAAAATATGTTTATAACTACCTTGTTAGGAAGGGACAAGAGCCTTGATCGGCAATGGAACTAAAAAGAACTGACCTTTGAAAAGGTTACCAACAAAACTCATGAGTGTATGCAGTATGAGGAATTGCTGACAAAATCAGAATCAATTCTAAAGTTGAATTATTAAGTCTTATTTTAAAATAACTACTTTGATAGGTCAGTGTGCACAAATTATGTCAAAATAACCTAACAAAATGAATAAACAATTTCTATTTCCTGCTATTCTCTTGGCAGAGAGGAACAAACTGTAGTCTAAGACACAAAGCAAATCCGGCTTCTGCCTAATTCATGGACATTCAGATCTGATAAGCGCTAAGGACGCTCCATGAAAATCACAATGCAGGTCCAGTGCTTGTGCAATTCTACTGCTCCAGGAAACCTATTTGCAACTGTATCGAGAGCCATAGACCTCCAACAGCCTGTTCTCTGTTCTAGAGAAAAGAGAAAAAAATGACAAAATAATGTACTTTTAAAAAATATTTGTTAAAGCCGGGTGGTGGCAGCACACACCTTTAATCCCAGCACTTGGGAGGCAGAGGCAGGTGGATCTCTGTGAGTTCGAGGCCAGCCTGGACTACAAGAGCTAGTTCCAGGACAGGCTCCAAAAGCTACAGAGAAACCCTGTCTCAAAAAACAAAACAAAAAATTATATATATATATGTATATACACATTATATATTAATTATATGTATATTAACATATATATTTGTTAAACCTGTAATCATTTTTCATTTGTTACCTAACAGATTTATTTTTATAATCCAATTCTGTGTTTCCCGTGTGACATTAAATGTATCAATTAATTTCTACAAGCCAAGCCTTTCCATGTCTGATGGGGCTGTACACAGGCTGATATGAGGATTAAAGTAGTCTTCTTACTACTCATTACTCTCAAACTAGCTTGCTCTATTTATACATTTTCTAAAAATATTTTAGTTCTATATTTGCCATAGTTCTCCAGTTAGTCCAACTTGGCACCAATGTGAGCTCCCTGAGAGGAAGATTCCCCATGCATTCACAGAACCTGACACATCAATAATTACCATCTGGTGACACAATGAAATGAGCCAAAGTGAATATAACATCTTGGTGTCTAAGTATATATCCATTATTACTACTATTAAATGGCTTGGAGGCTAATAAATACAATCCCCTTTACTTTAACCTAGTAAGGCTTCCAGTAAAGAAAATGAGATACTACAAAACTAAGCTAACCTAACCTAGCCTGTAGTACAAGAGTAAGAAAAGAATCAACTCAGTACAGAAACAAACATTACCTGACTCTGAAAACATTGGAGGTCAGAACAGTCTTTCCCATAGACGCTGTGATTACTGAACACCTAAGAAGTTTCCACACAACTGCTACTTTCAGAGTGGATAGTAAAGTACATTTCATGGAGAATCGCATGGCTCTGAAGTCTGGTTATCTTAGCTTACATTTCATTTCCAATAATTAAAAGATTTTTAGTCACAATATCCTCAGGTACAAGCTCTGAGAAGAGATTATAGGTAACCTTCGATCTAGACTCAGAACCAGAGACAGAGGGAAACTGCCAAAGCAAAAGGCTACCTCCAACAAAAAAGCATGAAATACACACGAGGAAACAAATTTCACATACTGAAATTACCAATATACAGGTTGTTTTGTATATTTAAACAGTAAAAAATTAAACAAATATGACATCAAGAATGAAATAATTAAAAATAAATGGTCCGTTTTTAGCAGATTAAGCAGAGCTAATGGAAATGCTACAGACCTGGTCATGCTTCATGAATCTGTGCCTGAAGACTAACGGTGTACCTGTGTGAGTATCCATCCTGTCCCTCCTCTAAATGTTTGGACCGTACATTTGATATGAGGCTTGTGTGTTATTCTCTTTGTAGCTCTTTGCTCCTTTTCTGTTCTTTATTTCTACACTGTTTTCTAGATATATTCAAAAGAATGACAGTTGTTCATGCCTGCAGGTTCTTTCTTTACTGATTTCAGTTACAGGTGCTTCTAATATTTAGGGAAACAAGCCCTTGTCATTGTCTTACAGTGCAGCATGACCACGTCTATAGCATTCCCATATTAGATATTACAGTGGCTACAAAATAAGCCAAATATGTTTGGTAACCTTAGCAATTAGGGAAATGCAAATCAAAACAACTTGGTGATTTCATCTAGTCCCAATCAGGGTGGCAAAGATCAACAAATCTGACAATAAACGATGGAGGGATGACGTGGGAAAAAAGGAGTTTTCATTCACTGTTAGTGGGACTACAAACTTGTATAGTCACTCTGGAAATCAGTATGGAGAACCCTCAAAAAGATACAAATCAATCTATCAGATAGTCCAGCTACACAATTCCTTGGCATATGCCCCAAGGGCTCAATATCCTCATTGCTGCTCTATTCCTAATACCTAAGAAATGGAAACAATGCCCTTCAACTGACAAATGAATACTGAAAATGTGGTATCTGTGCACTATGAAATACAATTCAGTCCTAAATAAAAATGAAATAATGGAATTTATAGGTAAGTGGCTAGAACTAGATAATATATTGAATGAGGTAATCCAGACCCAGAAAGACAAATGTGGCATGTTCTTTCTCATCTGAGGTTCGTAGGTCCCAATCTTCAGATGTGGGTATACAACATGAAATAGCCATAGAAACCAGGAAAATAAAAAGGAACCATGGGGAGGGGACACTAGGGACAGCAAGATAAGAATGATTTGAAGGGAGAAATGGAACAATGTGGGGGGCTTTAATTGGGGAGGAAGAGAGAAGGCTAAAATAACATCAAGGATATCTGAAAAACCCATAATGAACCCTATTATTATTTATTTACCTAAATTACATCTAAATCTATACATATACACACACATAATATAATCTGAATGAAGTTTTCCCATTTGGATTGACAATACTTCCCATAAGAGCCATAGACTATCTAATAAAAACTCTAATACTAGACCTGAAAAGTTTTGAATTGTTGATCAGGAGAGTCCAAGAGACTCTCAAAACAATATGGGTTATTGCTGTTGCCTTGGTTTGCCTACCAGAATTTGAAATTAAGTCCATATTGCTGAAGATACCATGCACTTTGGATACAGGACACCCAAGAATCTGAACTGGATCTAACCTGAAAGTCTCCTCCAAGGACTAGCTTTCATAGTACTGCATGATGCCATGCAAGTATCCAAGGGAAGGAAACAACCAGTCCCACTTGTGACACCTATGAGCCACAATGACCAGAATAAGATACCCCTAAGGGTGGCACTGTTTACCTTGGTGGGAACCAACAGCTCTCTAACTGAACGTAAGGCCCATTCAACTGGATGGAAATCATACCTGATACTGAACCTAGCCAACTACCCGAGGTTAGTAAGGTCATGGATCTTAGAGGATTTGCTGCCATCACTTTACTAGGCCAGAAGAATTCGTAACTGAATTCTCAATAATTATCCTTATGCCCACATAAGCATAGAAAAGAAATTTCTCTTTGCAATCCTCCTAGATTACAGAAAACCACTGAGAACAACTGATTGTGGGAGCTCAGTTCCAACTGATACATCTACAACACTCCTGCACCTATGGCTCAAGGAACATCATGAATGAGGGGGCAGAAAGTCTGTAAGAGCCAAAGGACCAAAAAAAAAAAAAATCTGTTGTGATAACATGTTTAGTAGAAACGGCAGGAAAGCTTCTCCCACAATAACTCTACAATATGGCTGCCAAAATATGACCTGAGCAAGTACACCACCAACAGGCGTGATAACACAGAAGGGGTAACTCTCACGGGGCCCCACACCTAAACAAAGAACTACAGGGAACCAAGGAATGCTGAAATCTGGAGAAACAGTCTTACCCAGGGATGAGCCCCCAACTGGTTATCCAATACAAAAAGGTCGTGAACTCAAGAAGGAGCAAGGAAAAGTATATGGTCGGGTTGGAGGAGGAAAGAGGAAAATGATGTAATTATATCTTAATCTCAAAAATGTTTTTTCTAAATCAGATGGTAGGGTGAGTGAAATGGTTCAGTGGGTAAAAGCCCTTGACACCAAACCATATCTCCATGTTGTTCTCCGGCCTCTACACAGCCACTTTGGAAATCAGTAGGACAATTTCTCAGAAAATTAGGAAACAACCTATCTCAAGACCCAGAAATACCACTTTTGGCTATATGCCCAAAAGATGCTCAATTGTATCACAAGGACATGTGCTCAACTAAGTTCATAGCAGCATTATTTGTCATAGCCAGAATCTTGAAACAACCTAAATGTCCCTTGACCAAAGAGTGGATAAAGAAGATGTGGTATATTTACACACTGGAGTACTACACAGAGGAAAAAAATGACATCTTGAAATTTGTGGGCAAATGGATGGATCTAGAAAACATATTGAGTGAGATAATACAGAGCCAGAAAGACAAATATAATAGGTACTCACTCATAAGTGGCTTTTAGACATAAAGCAAAGAAAAACCAGCCTACAATTCACAATCCCAGAGAACCTAGACAACATGGATTTAATCTACATGGGAAGTAGAAAAAGGCAAGATCTCCTGAGTAAATTGGGAATGTGGGGATCATGGGAGAGGATAGAAGGGGAGGGGGGAGAAAGGGAGAGGAGCGAAGAAAAATATATAGCTCAAAAAAACAATAAAAAAAGAACTCTTAAAAAAAAAGAAAGTATGTGCTAACATTCCTGATTATTTTTAGTGGTTTTACGTTTGTTATACTGAATATTATGTATACATATATTTAGAAAGAGCAGTTAGGAAATTAATTAGTATTCAAGATTGCTGTTGTAAGAAAAGAAAAATAAATAATATCAAAGTAACAACTCTAATCTTAATTTCAAAGTAGAAATATGAGTGTGCTCATGATTCCTTTGGTCTCTATTACTGCTAGTTATGTCTACTGCAAAGGCCTACAAGCAATAATCAAATTAACAGTAGTCAGTTTTTCTGGTGCCCAGTATGTGATATCTAAAACTATTTCCAGTATCTGGCAGCTGCCTAGAATACTGAATTTGTATGTCTTTCCTCTGTTTTCAAAGATAGCAAGCAATGCAGGAAGTTCAAATCTCTTTTAACCTCTAATCCATTCTGCCTTCCTCCTCTAAGAGAAGTCTGTAATTATTTTGGGCCTAGATAATTCAGGATAATTTTTCTATTTTGAAGTCAACTTATTAGCAATACTAATTTTCCTCTGCTATGTAAAAATTGTGTTCACACATTTCACAGTCTTAGATTGTCATAACTATGGATCTGGTACTGGTTCCTAAACTCTTTGTACCATTTTAGAAGAAAAACATACAGTGACTTCACTCTGACTTTTCTACTCAGTTAGACCACCTATGGCAAAACCCTAAATAATTCACTGAAAAACTTTAGTTTTACTATGGTTGTAGAAGTTAAGAGCAACATAAATGAGCTTTATTTCTACATAGTAATAGTAAAAAACTTAAAAATAAAATTAATAGAACAATCCAATTAAAGTATCATTGCTAAGAATACTGGGGAGCACGGTGTGTGAAAGATGGCTCAGTGGGTAAAAGAACTTATCTACAGAGCCCATAAAGATGGAAGGAGAATCGACTGTCTCCACAGAGTTGTCCTCTGGCCTCCTCATGCACACCACAGTCCGCATGCCTGATAGTAAACAGTAAAAAGTAAAAAATATTTAGGGTGGCTTAGGAGATGGTTCAGGTGGTAAAATGCTTGCCGTGCAAGTATGAAGATCTGAGTTTGGATCCCAGCACCCAAGCAGGGGCCAGACATGATAGTGTGGCACTGAGAAGAGAGACAGGTAGGTGTCTGGAGCTTACTGACCAGTTTAGCCTCGCCAAATCAAATCTGGAGAGCCAGTTCAGTCATTAAAAGCACTTATTATTCTTGAGAAGGACCCAGATTCGATGCCTAGCACCTACATGGTGACTCATAACCATCTCTAGCTCCAGTCCCAGGGGTCCAATACCTCCTTCATATCTCTTTGGGCACCAGGCAATCATGTGGTATACATGTATGTGGGTAAAACACTTGTATACATAAAGTTATAAAATAAATCTTTTTCAAAAATGAGGTGAAGAGCAAAGACACGCAACACAGACTTGTGGCTTCCCTATCTATATAACACATGTGCATATATACATATGAACATGTACATAAACATATATGCACACAAATACTTAAAATAATAACAAAAGAAATTTAATACTTGTACACTGGAATCTATATAACATCACTAAATATATAAAAGGAGAAACACCTATATCCATAGAAATGAAGATCAAATATTAATAGGCAATAATCTCCAAATTAATCTACAGAGTCAAAGGAATGATTATGAAGATTGTAGCCACAGAAACAAACTAGCTGGTTCCAAAATTCACATGGAAATGAAAAGGGGCCCAGAAGACTCAAGACTGTTTTTATAAAACAAAGCTGGAAACTTCCTGATTTAAACTTACTACAAAGATACATCCCTCAAAATACAGCATGATACTAACACATAAATAAATATCACTGAATGCATCAATGGGATAAAATTTGAAAGCTCAAAAAGAATCTATTCATTATGGTCAAAAGGAATTATTTTTCAAAGATGTCAAGCTAATGCAATAGTGGTATAGGAGGGATCTTCTGTATTTGGGTTGCTTTCATTGGTTAATAAAGAAGCTGCTTTGGCCATTTGATAGGGCAGGACTTAGATAGGCAGGAAAAAGAGAACAGTATGCTGGGAAGAAGACTGAGTCAGGGAGAGAGTCGCCATGAAGCCACCAGGGTCAGACATGCTGAATCTTCCCGGTAAGCCCACTACCTTGTGGTGACTTACAGACTATAAAGAATGGGTTGAAATAAGATGTGAGAGTTAGCCAAGAAGAGGCTAGTGATGATGGGCCAGGCAGTAATTTAATTAATACAATTTTCATGTGGCATGAACTAGCGGCTGCGGCAGGGAGCCAGGCGCTGGGAACAAAAGGGCCTGCGTTCCTCTCAGGTGCTGGGAACACAGCTCACACCTCTTACAACACAATAGGAAAAAAGAATACTGTCCCCCACCAAATGTAATGCTGGGATAATCTGTGATCCATTTATAAAGAACCAAACAGGACCCATTTCCTATATCACATAAAAATTAACTCAATATAGAGCAGGCTTCCATGTTAAGAGCTAAAACTATAAAGCTCTTGGGGTGAGGGCTAAAGAAAGAAATAAAACAAACAAAAACCTAGTAAGAGCAAGGGGCTGGAGAGATGGCTCAGCTGTTAAGAGTACTGCTCTTCCAGTCAGTACCCGCATAGCTAACAAATGTCTTTAACTCCAAGATCTGACACCCTCACACACACATAAAATAAATGCACATAAAATAAAAAATAAGTTATAAAAAACATTAAAAAGAACTAGTAAGAGCAAGCTTCTTTTCAGCCTACTTTCAGACTCCTCCGGGGCCTCTGAGTCCTTACCTTTATGGGACTGCGATACAAATTAGCTTGCTGCTTTCATTTGCCTACAAGTTGTCTTCGGTTTTTCTCTTCTAAATGGTTTACTATTCTTCCATTTGTTTTCTATCTTCCTAAATCTTGTTGGTATTCTATCTTCCTTAACTTTATTTTATTCCTTTTTCCAAACTACTATAATTTACTACACTTGAATGAAAGTTAGACAGGCTTGGGGAGGGGGACAACAAAGATAAGCACACAATTTCTACAACAACTTTCTTACCTTTAAAACTGACAGAACTAAGACAAAGGGAAGTTAAACACCTTGTCTAAGACCACAGAAAGCAGATGAGTTAGAACTCTCAGGTCACTGTCTTATCAGTTCTCCACACTGTCCTCGAAATAATATTAGGCTCTCTATTCTTGAAACCATCAAAGCTGGAAATAAAGCCTGGAACCCCCTAGGAAGATGTAAAAGAGAACCTGTCCCTACTGTAGGGGAGGGAGGGTAACAGGAGGCAGAGTACCTTTCAGCAAGGCTGAAGATAGAGAGCAAAGGTTTATAACTGAAATGATAATGGAGAGACAAAGCAGGAGGATCTCTGAAATTGAGGCCAGCCTGGTCTACAGAGCAAGTTCAAGGACAGCCAAGCTTAGGCAGTGAAGGAAAACAGAAAGTTGGTGAAGAGGTAATTAAGCAAGGGGACCATGTTCCAGCCCCAGCAAGCAGCCAAATTTGGCAGCTTTTGGTCACATGGTCCTGGATTTAGAGTTAAGGACAGAAGAAAGGAGAGACGAAATAAAGCTGCTGAAGCCAGGCATAAGTCAGGGGTGTGAGGTCTAGAGAGGCTACTGCATGAAGCTGAAGCCTGGATTACCTTGGAGTAATAATAACCCCAAGATGTTAGAGGTGACAGAGACTTTGAGTACCTGCCAATGAGCGCTGATAGCAAGGAGTGGAACCAGCCAAAGAGAAAGAAGTGTGCTGCAGTTAACAAAGTTGGAAAAAGTTGGAGATCTGAAGAGCATTTCAACATCAAACATGAAAATGCAGAATGGAGTTTGCCTAGTTGGATTTTGGTCTTGTTGTGGTCCAGTATTTCATCAGTGTGCTCCCTTCCCTACATTTTGGAATCGTAATATCCACTGCCATTATATGTGAACTTTTTAAAAAATTTTTGTTTTACAGGGGATTACAGTTAAGAGATTGCATGAATCTCAGAAGAAACATTGAACTTTTAAACCTCGTTGAGACTGTGATAGACTATGGGGACTTTTGATGTTGGACTAAATGCATTTTGCGTTATGCACTGTTATGGGGTCGGGGAATGGAATGTGTTAGTTTGAATGTAATTGGCCCCATAATCTCATAGGGGGTGGCACTATCAAGAAGTGTGGCTTTGTTGGAGTAGGTATGTCACAGTAAGTGACACACTGTGAGGTGGGCTTTGAGATTTCCTGTGCTTAGGATACCATCCAGTGTCTCAGTCAACTTTCTTTGGCCTGCAGGATGTTAAGACTCTCTGCTCCAGCACCATGTACGCCTACATGCTGCCATGCTCCCCACCAAGATGATAATGGACTGAACCTCTGAAACTGTAGGCACGCCAACCTCAACCAAATGTTTTCTTTATAAGAGTTGCTGTGGTCATGGTGCCTCTCCATATCAATAAAAACACTAACTAAGACAGGTGGCTTACATGTAGAATCACTATAAACAGTGTAAAGCAATCTAACAGAAACGTCTTTACTCCAACAATTCTGGAGTATTTCATTAAATATTCATTAAATATGAATTCTTTTCATATTTAAGATAGCAATGTTTTAATAATGAAGGTAGCCAAGGAACAGTCCTAACTGGATTGGAACTGCCTATTGAGAGTGAACAGCAAAACCAGAAATTTCAAGATAGGTGCTGAGAGCTTGGGAGAAAATCCTGGAGACTAATGTGAAATGCTTTTCTAACCCTGAGAACTGAATGCTTTGAAGGCTAACTGTGCAGTCAAATGAGGTCAGCAATAGATGTCAAAGGTAAGATGATTTTACATAAGCATGATGCTGGCGTGTGGGCTGCTGTCTGGTTTTAAGAAATGCTCCATGGCCAATGTTCCTGTGAGGCGCAGAGAACTATATTGGTCAGAGTGATTCACAAGAGTGAAGACTAAATATGAAAATGTGTCAGAAGCACTGTGTTTTATTTTGCTCCCCCTTCCCTTTCTGCATGCACTCATAAGTGAAATATGCTCACTGCAACAGAGCTGGCATAAAGTATGAAATTTTTATTTCCAAATAGAAAATGAATTCTAAGTGATAAAATATTAGGACACTATTTCATTGATAGGCCTTTATCTTAAAGGTTCATTGACAAACGATTGGGCTTTGTATATAAAATATTTTCTTTATTCTCCTAACAACAAAATTGTGATTGATTTGCTTATTTAAGTGTAAACTCCCCTTGTATTTTATTTACTTGCTTCAAAATGGTTATGTGGTTGGAACTCACATTTGCTGGTGAAACACAGGGACAATGAAAACGTGGCATTTTCCCCAACACTTTAGCACTGTCCACTCTAAATTTAAATGGGGAAAAAGGACAACAGACATAACAGAAATGAGATTTAAAACTGTAATCATTGAACCAGATGTTATGGCGCACACCTGTGATTACAGCACTGGGGAGGCTGAGGCAGGAGGATCAACAGTAAACAATAAAGTTCTATTAAACTGTTATACCTTAAATTGTGAGTCTGCATTTACAGAATCAGATTTTCTCCTCAAAAATGAGTAAAACAAGTTTTGTACAATTTAAGAAAACAAAGTGAAAATGGCTCTAATTATTGCTAATTAGTGAAGCCAAGAAAGGAATCCTATTTTGCCTTTTGAAATCTATCTTCTTTCTTCTACAAGATAGTAGTACTGAACTAACGGTACTGAAATAGAGTTGAGAACCAAGTTTCTGGGCAAGTTGAGCTATGAGTGATGTCCGAGAGAGAGAGAGAGAGAGAGAGAGAGAGAGAGAGAGAGAGAGAGAGAGAGAGAGAGAGAGAGAGAGAGAGAGAGAGAGAGAGAGAGAGAGA
>JAQHUG010000593.1:448206-495904 GCA_028555095.1 Dicrostonyx torquatus
AAAAAAAAAAAAAGAAGGTATTTATCCAACACCTACCAAATGTCTGATGCTTTTCTATGTATCAGGGATGTAGCAGTTTAAATTTTTCTTTAAAAAGAGTCTGTTTTAGGATCTGATATTCTAGATGGGAAGACAAACTGGATAAATAAGGACTATATGTTAGAGGGTGGTAATGGCAATGGAGGTAAATTAAGAAAGGGAGATGAGAGGGGAGGATGCTAGTTTTGCATAAATTGGCAAAGTAAGATCTCATTAAGAAAGTAACAAATGGTGCTAGAAAGATGGCTCAGAGTTAAGAGCACTGGCTACTCTTCCAGAGGTTCTAAGTTCAGTTCCCAGCAACCACATGGTGGCTCACAACCATCTATAAGGAAATCTGTTACCCTCTTCTGGCATACAGACATACATGCAGACAACATACTATATACATGAAGGAGGGAGTGAGGGAGAAAAGAAAAAGAAAGAAAGAAAGGGAAAGAGAGAGAGAGAAAGGAAGGAAGAATCTAAAGGGATCTAGAAGCATAGCTCAGTAGTAGGACAGTTGCCTAGCATATGAGGCCCCACAAGCACCACAAGAAAGAACAAAAGGATGCAAGTTCCTTCTAAGGAGAGTCCTAGGAAAAAGGAACACCAGGAGAAATTTAGCCTGAAGGAAACAGCTGCCACCCCTTGAGCGTCACTAAGTTACATATTCACTCCTTGCCAAGTATTTCACACAGAATTTTATCACATAAGGTAGAGATGGTTAATCTCACTTAACATTTTTTGCATGTATTTATTTGTAATCATGTGATTTGTGAGTGCTGGCACATGAATAATAGGGCACATGTGTGAAGGTCAGAAAACAACTTGTAAGAGTTGGTTCTTTCTGTCTTTCAACCATGTAGGTTCTGGGAATCAAATTCAGATTGTTAGGTAGCTCAGCAAGCACCCTTTCCACTGGGCCAGCCTCATTTTAAAATGAAAACATGAATAGTTAAGGAACTACTGCCCTGTCAAAAATGGCAGACTCCTCTCAGCCTCAGTTCATTACTGTCTTAGGCTTTAAGGCTAAGACCCTCTGCTTCAGGGAGGGGAGCAGAGAAAAATGTAGAGCTCAATAAAAATCAATAATGAAAAAAAAGACCCTCTGCTTCAGCTTCACCTTACTATGGGTTATTATCTATGTAGGCTTACCTGTGGTTCTTTTTTTAAGTTAAGACTATGTTAAACAACTATTCAAGCCAAGCAAAATATACCAGGCACAAACCATGGCATAGATTGGATAAATGGATTTAAAGATGAAATAAAGCTAGGTGGTGGTGGCGCACGCCTTTAATCCCAGCACTCGGGAGGCAGAGGCAGGTGGATCTTTTGGAGTTTGAAGGCCAGCCTGAGCTACATAGTGAATTCCAGTATAACCAGAGCTACATAGTGAGACCCCTGTCTGGGAGAGGAAGAGAAATAAGAGGAGGAGCAAAGTAGAAGAGATAAGACAAAGTGTGGCTCGGTGTGATAGTCCAGTGTGCAGTAATAGGAGAGGAACCCTTCCGCAGGTTGTGAATTCACTGTTGCAACTATAAATTGCCAGGAATGGACTCGATGCCTTCTGATAGTCCTCTAACGTATTTGATTCAGTGATCAAATATACAGTTGGATATGATTTTTTTAATAGGGCTTCATAGCTGAGGCTGGCCTCAGACTTACTATGTAGCTAAGAATGATCTTGAATACTTGGTTCACCTGCCTTAGATTATAGACATGTGCTACCACATATGGCGTGGATGTGGTCTTTAAACGTCCCTTCCAGCCATAAGCTTCTGAGAGACTAAATGTCAAGTCTGGAGTTGATGTCACTAAATAGTGATCCTCCCAGTTTTTGCTGTACTATGTTATACCAGCAAAGAGGATGTGCAGAGCCAAGTCAGTCAGCCAGCTGGGGTTTCTGAAACACCAACTACACCTTGTACCTAAGAAAACTTTAGAATGAATCAGAGAGAGTTGGGAAGCACCAAAAGTTCTATATAATCCTTTAACACAGTGGATCTCAACCTTCCTAATACTGTGTGTGACCCTTTAATGCAGTCCTCATGCTGTTTCATAACTGTAATTTTGCTACTTTTATGAACCGTAATGTAAATCTGTGTTTCCTAATAGTCTTAGGTGACCTCTGTGAAAGGATCATTTGACCCCTAAAGGTGTTGACCCCACAGGTTGAGAACTGTTGCTTTAACAGGTCTGTGCCCATGGCATCTAGGAAATGAGTACGGGGTGTTAGTGTGGGAAAGAGTCCTTAAGATGAAGTACAGGCAGTTGTGGGACCAGCTTAAGAGCTCAAGACATTCCTATTGTCAAGCCAGAAGCTTTGAGACCATTTTTCAGAGGGTGGCTTTTTCCACAGTGAAGCCAGTTCGAGGCCAATATGCGAAGAATTTGAGCTCTGATTCCTCTTCCTTGTTTACCCTAATGTTTATTTCCTTTTTACAGCCTACCTCAGGAAAGTATATAGGTAACCACTGCCATCCAGGTATCTGTGACTGAGTAAATTATTCTTGAAATATTGGCATTCTCAGAGAAATTTTTATTCTCACAGAAGAAAAAAATAAGCTCAATTCAAGTATCAGAAACCAAAAATAAGGGGAATTGGGGAAAATCAGAAGGTGCAGGAAGGTATTAATAACTAATGAAATAATTATGATTTGGTATATTAAAGTTGTCAGTACCACTGTTCTCATGCATTGGGGCTTTTATTAGGTAGAGTAAGGGTCACTTGTAACTAGAGTAAAAATAGACTTATCACAATGGTAAATCTAAGAAATGAAATGGCAGTTGTGAGTCAAGCCGGTAGAATATGCAGTGTGGTCAACAGTAGACAAAGGGCTATTTTATGTGCAGAACGGAGCAGAGTAGATTAGGGTTTCATCACACTAGTCAGAGTAGCACACAAATTAAAATTTAGGGACTATATTCTCCATTTAATGTTTTTGTCTGAAATTTCAGAAAGTGAAACCACTGACAAGAGGGTACTTACAGTACAATACAGGTATCATATGTGTGTCTTGAACAGGTTACTCATCTTCTCAGAGGATCCGATGAGTTAATACACACAAAATAGAGCGATGCCTGGCATATGGTTAGGGCTTAATAAGTGCCCATTGCTTTTGTTACTGCTGTTATTACCTAAGGGATGGGGCAACTTTTACTTATCAAAAAATCAGAAGCCTTGGGTTTCATCTGTTTTTCCATTATCCTGCTTTGGGACCTTAGATGAGTCATGGACTTCATTTTGACATTCTTCATTCATAAAAATATAAATTTAGGTGTGAGATCGAGACCAGCCTGGTCTACAAGAGCTAGTTCTAGGACAGGCTCAAAAGCCACAGAGAAACCCTGTCTCGAAAAAAACCAATATATATATAATGACTGGTTCTCAGAAGTTTAGGTAGCAGTTTAGTTGCCAGTGTTTTGGGGGTAGAAATATTGAACCTCTTATAAATAAGGGAGTCAGAATAAGGTATCTGGTTATGAAAATGAATCATAGGCATCATTAACCTCATTCTGGGCAGATAGCAGTTGGGAGAGTTGGGAGGCTGGGACACAACAGCTCCCACAGTAAGATCGGTCTCTCTGGGATAGGGCGTTCACTCATTGATGTAACATCTAACCACACGGTAGAAGCCCAGTAAACAACAGTTGTTAGTGAACGTCCTCAAGGAATTCTCCAGCTTATGGGAGAACAGAGACAAAGGCCACTGCAGAACCTTGTGGCAAGTCACCCCTAGGAGGACAGGTACTGTGAACACTGGAACCCTTCCTGCTGGATTTCATTTTCTGTTTTTACTACCTACAGCTCTGTTAGAACAAGGCAATAAACTGAGGAATGCCATGTTGATTTCTGCAATGAACTCGAGCCCAGATACTAGCATGCTGCTGGACAAAGCTCCTCCTCCTATGCTGGAAGATGCCTTCCAGTCCTCAGTGCCGTAAGTTAGTGATAGACACTCCTGTAGCTCATTTCTTCAGTTGTTACTGGAGAGACAGAGGCAGGTGGATCTCTGAGTTTGAGGCCAGCCTGGTCTACAGAATGAGTTCCAGAATATCTAGGGCTACACAGAGCAATCCTGTCTCAAAAAAACAATAATAATAATAATTATTTTTATAATTCTTTTTCTTTAAATTTATTTTATTTCATTTGAATTGGTGTTTTGCCCACTGGTATGTCTGTATGAGGGTGTCTGATTCTGCTGGAACTGGAGTTACTGCCATGTGGGTGCTGGAACTTGAACTTGGTTCCTTTGTAAGAGCAGCAAGTAGTGCTGAACCATCTCTCCAGCCCCTCAGTAAATAATTCTCAATGTAGTGAGCCTACAGTAGAAGGTACTTAGAATCTAACACCTAACATTGCTGCTTGCTAAATATATAAATGGGTAAATTCTTCACTCTCTAAACTTGAATGCTTATATATAAAATGAAGATATTTTTCCCTCCCTTCAGAAATGAAATGGGATTCTGGTGTTGGGAAGAAATTTGCACATTGTAAAGTTTTATATACATTTAAGGTAGAGAAGCCTAAAAATGTCAAATTTTCTAAGTCAGACTAGTACCTTCTCTTTCTTAGCTTGATTAGGATTTAAATTTTCCCCATCTGTTAGCCATTCATGACAGAGTATTTTTCACACCTTTGAACCAGGAATTCATCTAAAAATCAATTTAAAGACCACAGTGGTGACCACCTCCTCCCCTTGACTGAGAACAGGTTTTGTAAAGATGACATAAAAGTTGACACCAGAGCCATACAGCTGCTGTTAGGCAGGTAAGTGTTTTTATCTAGCTTTCTTTCATTTAAAACTTCCTTCAATTCATTGAGGTCTTTGTTAGTAATACTTCCTTGTCCTTAACCAGGACTGTTTGCCTATTACGTAAAAAGCCAGTATACAGCCTTTCCTTTTAGCTTTGCTCACAGGATGACCCACAGCCCACCTCTCTGCCCGTGTCTCCCCATTCTTTTCATCATCTGTGTTAGCTGCTGCGATGAAGAGAGCGTGAATCTTAACTAGAGTTGAGCAAACAGCTACGATGGACGGCATAAACCCTAAATAAAGTTACATATGGGGGCTGGAGTGATGGCTAAGCTGTTCAGAGCACTTGCTACTGTTGCAGCCTGTGTAGCACCTACATGGTAACTCAACCGTCTGTAAGGACAGGTACACACTAGGTACTGTCTTAATTGGGGTTTTGTTGCTGTGAAGAGACCCTATGACAATGGCAACTCTAAAGGAAAACATTTAACTGGGGGTGGGTTACAATTTCAGAAGTTTAGTCCATTATTGTCATGGCAAGAAGCATGGTAGCCTGCAGGTAGACACGGTGCTATGGCGGTAACTGAGACCTCTACATCTGGATCCGCAGGCAGCAGGAAAAGCAAGTCACACTTCCTCCTAATAGTGCCACTCCCTGTGGGCCCATGGGGGCCATTTTTAGTCAAACCACCACAGGTGCAAATGCATACATGCGGGTTAACACTCATAAAATATTTTTACAAATATATATTTTTAAAAAGATGTTATTTAAATGAATACCAAGAATATTTTCCAAAAAAAGTGGGGCAGTTTTTGTTCCTAAGAGGCTAGTGAGATATCTCAGCAGATAAAGACACTTGGCACCAAGTCTGACAACCTGAGTTCTGTCCCTAGAGCCCATGTGGTAGGAGAGAATCATTCTTATAAGTTGTTCCATGCATGGAATTGGTCTTTCTCTCTCTTGCTCTCGCCCCTCTAAGTAAAGGAAATAAAAATAAAAAGTTTTGAAGTAATATACAAACATTGTCTCATTTGAAGGTAATGATTGTGAACTTTTTTGTAGAAATTAAAAAGAATGGTAGATTGAAAAAGAAGCTGAGAAATAATAAAGTAATACATGATTCAGTGGTCAACATATGGTCTTTAATATTATTTAATTAATATTAAATTATTAATTAATTAATATTATTTAATAATATTTAATATTATTGGGTGTTCATTTAAATATTGTTCAGTTCACTAACATTAAGTATTAGTTACTATAAGAGAAAAATGAGCTGAATTTTTCCTTAAAGTATGAGTTACTTACATTTGTACTTCCTCAGTTTGTAAGTTCCTGGTAGTATTTTATTCATTATTGTTTGTTTGTTTCTCGAGACAGAGTGGCTCACAACCATCTGTAATGAGGTCTGGGGCCCTCTTCTGGCCTGCAGACATACACACAAATAATAAATATTTTTTTAAAAAAATGATAGTTACCATTTTTTTTCTCCCAGCTAAAGCACAGGTACCACAAGGAGCATAGCTGGACCTAAGTTAGGTAAGCCATCTCTATGGCAACCATAGCACATAATAGATGGCCAGCAGACACTTGCTGAGAACACAGTGCTTGTCAGTCAATAGTGGATTTTGAGACCTAATTGACATCATCCCAAGAGAGGCGAAATAGAGTTGGAAAATTACACCCAGTAGTTTGTTGAGAGTGAGTCCTTAGCATTCCATCTTTCACATATTAGGAAGTTTTGCCAGAGGTGGGGGGGTATTTCCACCATTAAAATATTTGCCTTTGTTTTTCTTGTCTCCAGTGCTGAATTATCCCAGGGTCATTTGTGGAATGGATTAGGCTCTCCTCCAGACTCCCTATCTCCTGGGAGTGATGTGTACTGCAGCAGTGACCTGAATGACCCTCAGTATGACCAGAGTCTCCTGGAGAACTTGTTTTACACAGCACCTGTAAGTCACAAATCGGGGAACACAGCGTTAGCAGCCGCAGTCACAGTGTTTGCAAGAAGCTGTTCATTTTACATACAGCTTATTTAATAATAATGACAGCCAGAGAAGAAAGTATTATCATTTTACAGAAAAGAGACAGGCCTAGTGACACTTTATTTTGTCCCAAGAATACGTAGCAAGTGTCATAGCCAGAATCAGATTCAGGTTCAGCTGCATCCAGAACCTGTGCTGCAGTGCATCATACGGCTTTGTTGGCGCTAATACGGGCATGCTTCGGAGCCCACTCCCTGTCTGTTCAGAAAAGTCCAGAAACATTTCTACTCACTCTTTGGGCTTGTAAAACAGGGAATTCTTTTCAGGCAGTTCTGCTTTATTCCAGCCTTTTTATGTCAAGCTGTATGAGGTGTTACTGGTTTAGCATCTTCTAGACCAGTGGTTCTCAACCTGTGGTTTTGGGGTCATATCAGATATTTACATTATAACAGTAGCAAAGTTACAGTTATGAAGTAGCAATGAAAATAATTTTATGGTGGGGGGTCACCACAACATGAAGAACTGTATTAAAGGGTTACAGCATTAGGAACCACTGTTCTAGATGCTATAAATAGTAAGTTAATCGCTTTCCACAAGTAATCCTGGAGGTTGCTATCATGCTCCTCAAATAATTGTTTGTTACCATACAAAATACCTGAGGTAAGCTAAGTTTATAAAGGAGAGATTTATATGGCTCATGGTTCAGAAGGCGGAAAATCTAAACAGCACTCTCAAAGCTCTGCTAAAGATCCCTGTGGCTACACCATCTCATGCATGTATGAAAGAGGGATCACATCACCAAACAGGAAGTCATGGGGACCAAGGTCCCATCATCATTCCTTCCTAAGAACTTTTCCTAACAGAACTGAGGATCTCTTTCCATGAGGTCTGACATCTTAATGGTCTGAGGGCCAAGCTTTTAGGAACACACTCTAATCATGTTCAGACCATCACACTTCTGATTTTCCCTTTTTCTATACCAGGAAAAAAAGTGACTGAAACACAAGGTAGTTTATTCTGGCCTGGTAGTAAGTTGGGAAGGGCTGCCAAAGTTGAGACAAAATGGGGAAAATTACATGATATTGTCTAGCAGGAGTATAAGCAGGCATAAAAGGTTTTAACAGACTTGAGGGTTTTGAAAGGCAGAGAAATGGGCTGTCGTAAAGCAACTTGGTGAGGAAAAGACTTATTTCAGCTTACAGTTCATAACTTAACATCTTCTATCACTGAGGGACGTCAGGGCAGGAACTCAAACAGACAATGGAGGAACACCACTTCCTGGCTTGTTTCTCATGGTTCCTTCAGCCTGCCTTTTTATACCACCTAGAACCACCTTCTAGGGGTGGCCTGAGCCCTCCCACTTCAATCATTAATCAGGAAAATCCCCTATAGGCCAATCACAGAAGAACTGACCAGCACAAAGGTATAGAAAGGACCTATGTAGGAAACAAAAAGGATATTGGAAATAGACTTTTTTTCCTGTGTGGTGCTGGGGATTAAACCTAGGGCTTTGTGTGTGTTAGGCAAGTGCTCTACCACTTGGCTATATCCCAAGTCTGAGAAAAGTGTGTTTATGTACTGCAAGGAATCCAATTAAGTAAATGAGAATTTTCAAGAGAATAGGGAATTTAGCACTGGCCTAATGTATGCAAGGCCTTGAGTTTGAGCCCCAACACTAGGAGGAAAATTAGTTTGTAGAATAGACTGGCACACTGTGACCAGACTGAGAAGCTTTGCATGGCAGGTGAGGTGAAAATGACAGTGTTTTAACCAAATGGGGAGCAGAATTAGAGGGCAAACAATCCAAAGCAGAAGGTCTTAAGAGAGGAGAGAGAAACAGAGTAAAAAGTGGAGCATCAAGAAAAAGAGAGTTTGAATTTGAAAGAGTCTGGCTGTTAGGATCCCAGGACTTCCTGCCTCAGCAGTCATCACTGGGAACTGTGTTCATGTGGGATTAAGAAGAAAGGGTCTCTTTACTTCACACTTACGTAACCAGTGTTCTATGTGCTAAGGCCTTTACATGTTCTTCCATTAATCATGAACTGTGCCAAATGTTTTTAATTCATTACTTCAGTTTAATTCTTTTACTAGGCCCATGAAACAGTATTTTCTCTGTCTTACATACCATGAAAAAACAGCTTAAATAGTTACATAACAAGGAATTTAAATACTTAGAGGTTAAATACAAGGAAGCTGGCCTGTGGTGATACACACCTGTAATCCCAGAACTTGGGAGTTCCCAGCAGGATCCAGGGTTCTAGGCCTGCCTGGTTAAAAAGCAAATTCAAGGCTGCATAGTCAGGCTCAGCTTTAAAAATAAAAACTTTGTAAGCTGTTGAGTGGCAGAACTGGAACCCTTGCCCAGACCTTCTGGCAGCATACCTGTGTTCTTTTGCTGTCCCATTCTTAAAAGCTCTAAGCGTGGCTTCCCTCGCTTATCTTCTGGTTTGGCCTTTACTCACTGGCATCTTCACACTGGCATCCCATCCCCCTCCTCAAACACCTCAGCTGCTCTTGTACCTCCCTCCTTCCTCCTTCTGATCCTTCTATGTGAATGTGGAAGTGTTTTTAGCCATCTAGTAAACTGCATTCTTCAAAAGGCCCTCTGTGAGGAAACCATCCTGACTCTCCCAGGAAGAATGTCTTATACGTAACCTTTATTGTGCATCTTTGGTGCAGTTCTTTATAAACAGAGGTGTGTACCACATTTATTAACCATACAGCAAAGACAATAAATGAATGTTCGAAGGGCACTAAATAATCCCCCCCATGCTACGTGAGCAGAATAACTTTAGAAAGTTGATGCAGACAGTGAACCAGTCGATCATGAATCATCAGGAAGATCAGGGGTTTAACACGTCCATGTTCTGCTCCAAAGACAATGTTTGACATTCTGATATTGAGTAGTAAATCATCGCTGCTTAGAAATTCATGCAGCATTATTGCTCTTTGGTTCGGGTTACTGGAATTCCAAGCCCAATTTAACGACCCAATTTGTATTTGCCCTTATTTATTTTAACCTATAAATCTACTTAGATTTTGTGTTGTTGGAGGCCACTTGTTTGTTTCCTGGCTTCCCAGACTCCTGAAACAATCATACAGAAACTGTATTATTTATAATACTGTTTGGACAATACCTTAAACATATTGCTAGCTATTCTTATATTCTAAACTAATCTATCTCCATTAATCTATGCATCACCATGAGGTCGTGACCTACCAGCAAAGTTTTGATAGGCTGCAGAGGCATTCCCCCCCCCCCCCGGCTCTGTTCTGCTAAGCCACTGGCCAAAACAGATTTATTCATTAACCAATAAAAGCAACACATAGACAGAAGGACTTCCCACACTAGATTTTGGTTGTCTTTCATCTGACCATTTTTATTATAATGTTTGTTTTGTTTTGAGTAAGACTACCATTATGTATCCCTGGCTGGCCTGGAACTCACTATATAGACCAGCCTATCTTTGCCTCCCAAGTGCTAGAATTAAAGGTGTCTGTCACTACACCAAGCTTCTGTGTTCATTTTGAAAAGCAGCCATCAAAGGAAAAACCTATGATCAAAAAGCTTTCTACTTTGATCTTTGAGTAAATTTGTCCTCCTTATCATGGATCAACAAACTATGTGCCTAAAAATGTTGAAGATGAAACCAGGAGAAGACAGACTTGAGTAACACATTGTGAACACATTGTGTGGTATACACTGTGTGCCCTTTACAGTCGGAAGCCAAATAGTAATAATGCAGCCAATTTTGCATTTTGTAGTAAAGAGGCCAATTTAATCAGTTACAGTAGATGCCTTTTCTCAAAAATAAAGTTAGGGGGGGCTTTTCAACTGATTTCTTTTTGAAGGCAATTTGTGAAATAGTCATTAATTTTTAAAAGCAAATTTAAAAGCAGAATAAATAATTTAGAGCATGGATAATGGGGGCAAAGACAGTCTTTGCACCCAGCTAGGTGACATTGTAACAACCATTCTGCCTCAGACTATGGTAGAAAGACAGACTTCAAAAATCATGGAAATCAAAATGTGGGTTTCCCCGTTATAGCTGGGATTCACAGACTTCCTGGTGTTTTCTACCTGTAAAGACAAGACAAGGCACCTGGCAGGAACATGTTCCATTCTTAGCTACATGTGCAACTCCTAACACAATGCTGAACACGGCAGGACAGTCAGTGCAATGGTCTCCCTGAGCACTTTGCTGTCTTTTTGTTTGCCCTGAATGGACTTAGAGCTTATCTTTGAACTGCAGATTGTCCTTGAATAGCCAGGATGTTTTTGAAAAGAAATTGCTGCTTGCTTTGGGAGATACAGTGTAACTGCTTTCCCTGAAGTAAGCACCTTTCAATGCCATGCCTTCTATTTATCTTCCCCTAGAAATCTGAAGTCAGCGCCAGTGACTTCCTCAGTGAAGATGAGAGCATGGAACCTTCTAAAACAATGAACCAGTCAAAAGCCTCTGGCAGATCTAAGGTGGTAGGGTCAAGTGAGCACAAGCTGAAGAAGAGGGCAGCTGTCAAGAAAAGCAGGTGAGCCTCATGAATGCTGGATGCAGGCTAAAGCAGAGCAGGAGCATTGTCACAAGGGAAATAGCCTGGATTTGGTCAAGCCTGCAGAAGTGCTTAAGTTATGGCTGCTTATTGAAGGATTTCAGCCCTAAAATGCACAGCTCAGCAGGCAGAGATAAGTGGATCTCTGTGAGTTCAAAGCCAACCAGGTCTACGTATTGAGTCCTAGGACACCCAGTACTACATAGAGAAACCCTGTCTCAAAAAGCTAAAAATAAATAAATAATAAAATAAAAGGTGATGCTTGACAAGATGGGTTATGAAGAAAGCAGAGTAGTGGGTGGTGGTATGTCTGCTGCAATCATACCTGTATGGAAAATGTGATGAGAAACACACAAAATGACATGGAAATGAGATTAGGATAGTGGGTAAACTAGAAGAAATCACACTTCCCTTCTAGAAAAATCTAATTCTGTAACACCCATTCCTATGCTTGTATGGATATAAATCTTACAGTTAAAGAATATTTTTACATACTTTTAGATGAGAACCAGATCTGATCATAAATTCTGTTTCCAATCCCAGCATGGAAGTTAGAAGCAGGAGAATGGGGGACAGGGTGTTCAGGCCAGCTTGGACTACATAGTGAGACATTGTCTCAAAGTAAAACATAGAGCTGTTCCTACTTATCTTTGAAAAGAAATACTCACTGCTTGACCTCTTTCCTTCTGTGCAACTGGATTATTCCCAGTGGGTCTCTAACTCATGCCTACCTGTCTGTGAACTTACAGAAGTGTGGTTGACGAACAAGTGCTCTCAAGAATTCCAGGAAATACCCCAGTGACGTCACTCAGTGTGGATAGACTGGCGCTTCTGGGTAGAATACATTCCGTCAGAATCATCATTGAAACAATGGGAGTCCCTCCAGATAGTCCCCATGTGACACCAAACAGAAAAAGCTTTGCCGGGAAACCACCAAAGCCAGCAGCAACAACAGCAGCAGCAAAAAAGCGGTATATCTAAATAAGAAAGCTAAATGGCTGTTGGGGAAAGTGTGGCTGATAATAGGAAGGGTGTAATTGTTCATGATTTCTTTTCATGTACATTTTCAATCAATAAATTGATTCGAAGTTCCCAAAAACGAAGGTAAATTTAGAGTAGAGAAAGCTGGGGTAGATGCCATTTTTCAGCCCTTACAATTACAGCAAAAGAGACAGGCACCTAAGATGGTTATCTGTAGCAGATGGTAAAAGCCTTGAAGAGTGAGCTCTAAGTGACCTCTGAGGCCATGCAGTCCTGGAAATAGGAACTCCAAGGATAGGCAGAAAATACATCTACTTTTTGTTTGGTTTGGTTTTAGATTTTTTTCCTTTTTATGTATATGGGTGCTTTGCCTGTATGTGTTCCACATGTGTGCCTGGTGCCCAAGGAGGTCAGAAGAGAGGAGAGCACTGGATTCATGTGGGAGCTGGGAACCTAAGTTGGGTCCACTGCAAGAGCAACAAGTTCTCTTAACTGCGGAGCCATCTCTCTAGCCCTTATTTTGTTTGTTTTTAATCAGTTCTTTTCCTTCCAGCACTTTCTTTGTGGAGTATCACTTTCCTGTGGGCTTTTCCAAAAGTGGACTGGGAAAGACAGCTTTGATCACTGAGGTCGTGCGACTTGCCTCCAGTAAAGTCGCAGATGGAGGTAAAAAGCCAGCTGGTTTCCTGCCGATCACTGCCTCTGACCAGATTGCTAGAACTAGAAGTGTGTGCCACCACCCATGGCTTGGTTTTTGCTTTTTAAAATGGTCTCACTATGTAGACTAGACTGACCTGAAACTTTAAGTAATCCTGCCGTTGCTTCCCAAGTGCTGGGATTTCAGGAGTGTGCCACATGCCTCACTGTAGATGGCACTGTTTATAGTAATGCCTTAGGGTTAGTATTGCTGGGATGAAACACCATGACCAAAAGAAGCTGGGGGGAAAGGGTTTATTTGGCTTATATGTCTACATCTTAGTCCATCGTCAAAGGAAGTCAGGACAGAAACTTAAACAGGCAGGGACCCCTGGAGGCAGGAGCTCATGCAGAGGTGGCTTGCTCAGCCTGCCTTTTTATAGAGCTCAGGACCACCTGCCCAGGAGTGAACCCACCTACAATGGACTGGGTTCGCCCCATCAATCACTAATTAAGAAATGACTTACAGGCTTGCCTACAGCCCTGTCATACTGGGTCACTTTCTCAGTTAAGGATCCCTCCTGTCCAGTGACTATAACTTATATTTAGTTGACATAAAACTAGTCAGCACAAGTGTAAACATTTTTTTGTTTTTATGTAGTTTATTTTCTCTAATTTTTTTATTTTGAGTTTTTTGTTTTTTTGTTTGTTTGTTTGAGACAGGGTTTCTCTGTGGCTTTGGAGCCTGTGCTGGAACTAGCTCTTGTAGACCAGGCTGGTCTCGAACTCACAGAGATCCGCCTGCCTCTGCCTCCCGAGTGCTGGGATTAAAGGCGTGCGCCATCACTGCCCAGCTTATTTTTTTCTTTTGTTGTTTGTAGTTTTGATATTGTCTTTTATTTTCTTTTTGTTGTAAATATTCAAACACCAAAAACATGTTGCTGTAGCCTAATATTATAGTTGCTTTTATTTTTTTTAATTACATTTTTTGGAAATTTAATTTTGTTTGGGAAGGTAGAAGTGAGGGACAGCAGCAGGTGTGGAAACCCAGCGCAACTTTCAGGAGTCGATTCTCTCCTGGTGTGGGTTCCAGGAAGGGAGCTCGGGTTGTCAGGCTTGACAGCACATGCTTTTAACCTCCGAGCCATCTGCTCGCCCAGCAGCTGCTTTTCTAATGCAGCCCTCATTTTGATCATATCAAACACAAATTGTATGATCTTAGCAAATCACTTTTTGTCTTTAAGCCTCTCTTACTAATAATATTGATTAGACTATGTAGTTCATTGTTGTAAAGGAGGCCACTAGTTCATTCCCGGCTGCTCAGCAGCTCAGACCCGAAATAATCACATAGAAATTATTATTTAAAACACTACTTGGCCCATTAACTCTAGCTTCTTATTGGCTAATTCTTACGTATTAGTTTAACACATCTCCATTAATCTGTGTATCACCACAGGACAGTGGCTTACTGGCTAAAGTTCCATCCTGCTCTGTTGGGGATACATGGCTTCTCTCCAACTCCTCCTCTTTTCTCCCAGCATTCAGTTTCGTTTTCCCCTCCTATCTATGTTCTGCCCTATCAACAGGCCAAGGCAGTTTTTTTATTCACCAGTGGTATTCACAGCATACAGAGGGGAATCCCACATCAGTTCATGATCTCTTTCAACTCTAAAACCCTTTCTCTAAGGCATGGTTAGCAGTTTATACAGATTTCTCCATTATTACATTCATTCACTTAGTACCAATCAAGGCTTAAGAAGCAGAATTATGTGATTGATACAGTAACTATGAGGAAATGTGCTTAAGTAGGAAGGAGCACTCTTAACACAGATTGCAGTAGAATTCAGTCTGTTCATTAGGAACTACTACTGTACCCAGAGTCTTTCTATTTCCCTCAGTTGACTTCCTAGTGCCTAGAAGAGGTATAAATGTTACCTTTTCCTGGGTACAGCAGCCAGAGAAATTGATCTCATGGTGACTCTTAGTTCCTGGGCACAGGCCTTTTGACGTGTGTGGGTGAAGACCCACATTCTGCCTAAGAGTAATGAGAAGGCGAGAGTCAAGAATTAAGATTCAGAAATGAACAGAGTAGGTCAAATCTGGCCATTTGAATGAATGAATGTTCAGTACCAGATTCTCTATGTAATTCGGCTGTTGGTGAGCATTCTGCAAACCTTACAGGTGACATGTAACTGAAGTAATAGGACTGATAGAGCTCATCGTTGATTTGATTCTCAGATTTCTTATTTCCTAGGTGAAGCTCCATTACCAATGACCACAAACTAAATACCACTGTCACTTCATCCTGTTTACAGTAGAGATTCCTGTCTACTAAGAAGGCCTCTACTCCATCTGATATGACTAACTAGCTTGAGTAGTTGATACTCATTCTGAATGACAGCCTGAATGTCTTATCCGTTAGCCAGAAAATTTGCTTACTTTTAATATTGGAATTTTAAATATTGTTCTTCTATAAATTCATTTTCCCCTCATCTTCCCTCTAGTTGATCTCCTTTTTATGTTAAGCCACTTACCTACCTGATTTTCAAAAACAGTCTTGTTTGCTAGGCCATAGTAGCACACACTTTTAATCCCAACGCTTGGGAGGCAAAGCAGGCAGATCCCTGTGCATTCCAAGCCAGCCAAGGCTACAATAGTAAGACCTGATCTCAAAATAAATAAACATTTAAAAAATCACAGTGAGATATGGGTAAGTCTCCTTTTATATCCTGGTTCACGTGTGATGATCCTTTCTCATAGCAGATCTGAAAGTAGAACCCGCTTGTCTTCTGCTACTATACCTAGCTTTTTTTTCTTGTCTCTTCCTACAGCCTTTGATTTTATAAAATCACACTGAATTCCTGAATGAACTTGAAAAGGACAGGTGGAGTCAAAGCATGTATTAATGGTGGCTGTGGTTGGTTGTGTGACTGTTTATCTGTTCTCTTTCACAGTGGTGAAATTCCAGCAGCGATTTGTGTGTCCAATAGAGTTTGGTGGTCCAATGATAGAGCACTGGTGGAATTCTAACCTCACCTTCCATATTTATGCAAAGAAAGCCCCACAGAAAAAGGTAAGTTATATGAGCCTTATACCAGGCATATTCCTAGATAAACAAGATTTCTGGATTCAAATAATACAAATGTTACTATGCTAAATACTCTCTGCCAATACACTGTCAAATCTAATAATTACACCAGCTCTGTGAATTCGGTATTGTACTACCTTCATTTCCTAGAAGAAGCTAAGTTCAGTGAGGGTCTGAGTTTCCCACTCTAACAGCAGAACCAGAGCAGCAGCAGGTTCTCGGTGTGCTCTGATTTTGTTTTGTTTTGTTTCTTTTTGTTTCTTTTTTTATTTTTGAGACAGGCCGATCTTGAACTTTTGGCCCTCCCACCTCAGCCTTCTAAGTGCTAGGATTGCAGAGATGTGCCAAGCACAACTGCCAGAGCCCATGTCCTTGACCTGACTGTGCTTTATAAACTGTAGTAGGGTAGTGGCGGTATCAGGATGGGTTGTTTTATATGAGCCTCAGTTTGAAGTCCTCTTTCCTTGTTATGGGCAGAATATCTGTACCCAGATATTCTGGTACACCCAGCCCACACCCAAAATAAGATTGTAGGTAGCGATTGATCAAATAGTTCCAGTTTATAAAGTTCACTTGCAAGAGACTCCTCGAGATGAGCGACATGGGTGGCAGCTTGATTGCTCCTTCAGTGACTCCATCTTTGGTGTGAATAGGATGAATACACTTTTCTTTTGCTGTGATGATTCCCCCACCCCAGAAAATAAACAGTACAGCCTCTTAGAAAAATAGCAAAACAGGAAGAAGAGAGGGAGTAAAAAAAAAAATCACAGAATTGTTCAGCCATGAGAAAACTTCAACACAACCTCAGTTACATTTTAATTTATTTACATTGCATTTCCCTAAACCTAGTTAATGGCTTTTTTCTAATTATAAAAGAAGTTTGCAATATTTTTATAAACTTGAAAAAATAGTTTTCCATTTGAATACTACCCACCAAGAAGGCAAAATTTGCTTATAACCTGGCATGGTGGTACATGCCTTTAATTTCAACACTCCCAAGATAGAAGCAGATGGAATCTTGGGAGTTCAGAGTCAGCCTGGCTATGAAGCAAGTTGTTTTTGTTTGTTTGTTTGTTTTACATTTAACATTTATGTTTTACTTTTCATTTATTTATTGTGTGTGTGTGTGTGTGTGTGTGTGTGTGTTACTAGGGATTGAACCTAGGACCTCAAAAATGGTTGTCAAGTTCTCTATAACTGAGCCCCAGATGCCTTTTCACTTTTTATCTTGATCAGGTTCTCATTAGGTTACCAAGCTGGCCTTGAACTCACTATGGTCCAGGGAGACACTGAACTTTTCTATTCTTCCTCAGCCTCCTAAGTAGCTGCAATTACAGACCCTGCTGATGTGTCTTCCAGCTGAGCCCAATATATTACAAAATTTTGCATGCATCTTTTGTTTGTTGGGTTTTTTTCTTAACATTGTGTCATGGGTTTTTTTAAATTTCACTTTTCTTTTAATAAAATAGTTTCCCACATAATTTTATGTTTAGGGAATTATATGTTCATATTTATATAAGCCTCCTTGGAGCTGTCTTGTGGGTGTCTGATCTCTTCCAATTGATCTTATATCCCTGATTTACTGAAAGAATGGAGGGTTGGGTCTGGGCGGTGGTCTTGCCCAGTGACTGGCTAAAAAAGGCCACCCTTTAGGTGAGTTTTTCCATAGTGCTGGATTGGTTTGATCCTGTAATTAGACTGGAGAGAATATCTTATCTCTCTTCAGTTCTAGTCCATAGCTTCTCCAACAATTTAGCAGTTGGCCAGAGTTGATGTAAGTGACATTTTTTTAACATGGAGGGGAGCCCTTAATTAGAATTTTCCTCATGCTGGGAAGCAGTGGAGATGCTTGTGGTGTTGGGCTGTTATGATAAATGAAGTATACCTAACTTTCTAGCCAGTTCAATTGCCTCCTTCATATTTTCCATTGCCCTTGTGCTTTGAGTTGACTTGGACCAAGTGTGGGGAAAGTCTGCCTCCATGCAGCTGTTACCAAGTCAGTAAAGGGGGAGTTCCCCTCTGGATATATCTGAAATTTATTCAAGACCTTCAAATTTATTATTCAACTTTTATCAAACATAACAAGTGTTGCTCATATTACTGTAAGCTTTTAGTGAGCTGGCAATGGTTGTACATGCCTGTGATCCCAGCAGATGGGAGGCAGAGGCAAGAGGGGCTCCTGGTGTACAAAGCAAGTCCAGGAAAGACAAGGCTACAGAGTAAGACCCTATCTAGAAACAACAAAATAAAACCATTTGTGAACTGATAGCTCTTTGGTGGGCCATCATACAACTATATGGCTATACTAAAATCAACCTTCCTAATGCTGCGACCCTTTAATACAGTTGTGGTGACCCCCGCCATACAATTATTTCATTTCTACTTCAAAACTGTGATTTTGCTACTGTTATAAATTGTAATGTAAATATTTGATATGTGACACCCCTGCCCCACAATGGGTCGTGACCCACAGGTTGAGAACCACTGCACCAGATATTTAGTTGTTTCTACTTATTAACTATCTTTAATACATGCAGTTTGTGTATAGTTTTTAATGTTGTTATTCCTCTAGTGTAAATTCCAGAAATGGAATCACTGGAGCAAAAAATACAAAGCTGCTCATAGTAACTGCCAAATCTCCTGTATGAAGACATGTTGGCGGTTTGTTTTCCAGCCTGTTAATATGACAGCCCTTTTCTCCTTGTCGTCTCAGTAGCATATCAAGTGTGACTTCCTCAGTCTTACACATTAGTTAAAGAATCTTACTGTAGAAAAACTAAATTTTAATAGAGAAAGATGCTTTTGTGGCTTATAAAATCCTCTGTAATCTGTATTTTCTAGGGGAAATTAATAAAATCCAAAGCGAAAGTACAGACTGGCAGGATATGGCGTTGACTGAGGTTTCTGTCCAGCCCAGTCCCACAGCCATTAAGTTCCAAAGAATCACACAGAGGTCTACATTAATTATAAACTGATTGGTCCATTAGCTCAGGCTTCTTATTAACTCTTATAACTTATATTAGCCCTTAATTCTTGTTTGTGTTAGCCACGTAGCTTGGTACTTATTTCAGCGAGGCAGTCACATCTTGCTTGCTCTATGTCTGACTTTCTCTTTGTCATGTGATGACTGCAGACTGAGCTTTGCTTTTTCCAGAATTCTCCTGTTCTCCTTGCCCCGCCTCTACTTCCTACCTGGTTGCCCCACCTATACTTCCTGCCTGGCTACTGGCCAATCAGCGTTTTAATGAAAAATAATACAAGTGATAGGATAAAAGACCATTGTCCCACAGCAAAATGGTAGCATTATTGGTCACATCATAGTGGAGCTTTGTACTTCATAAAGCACTATTCTCTCACAAGCCACCATAGGCTGTCACTTCAGTTAAAGTCCCCATGGCTCCTTCGTAAGCTTTTTCTTTGCTTATTCTATCAGCCAGAAGCCGTTGGATCTGCAGCTCTTCCTTTGCGAGCTGTCATCCAGTCCGAACTGCTCTCTTTCAGTAACCAGCTTCCAGTGCAGCAGGAACATGGTTCGTCTGCACTTGGCCCCCTCCAGGTACGTGGGTGTACATCCAGAAAGTCACGGGTGTCTCCTGAGCATAAGTTGCCTAGTACTGGGAATATAGCTGCAAACAGGAACAGCAAGGGCTCTGCAGTTGGGAGGCTTTTGTTAAGAGTGAGAGTGCCTTGAAGGCAGTCAGTGCATACAGTAAATAGTACCTGGGAGGAAGCAGCAGAGCCCTCCCTGAGGAGCCCATGTCTGAGGTGATAGCTGAAGAAAAGGAGAAGAAAGTAAAAGCACAAATAAAAGCCCTAAGGATTGTTCCTGCGGGATAGCAAACAAGAGTCAGATGGTAAAAAATAAGAGTTATACACACTGGTAAGAGTGAAATTCAGATCCTCTTAGGTCAAGGCAGTGTTTAAATTTTGGCCTTGTGACCCCAGGAAAAGATGCCAAAAAATTGGGGTGTCATCTTATTTTCATTTAAAATATGGCTCTGTAGGGACTGACAGGGAAATGAAAACACTGAAACATTGGCTCTGAGAAGATGCTGGGTGAGGGCTTAGACCAGATTTCTGGTGTGCCTGCTGGCGGGAATTCTGAGGTGTCTTAGAGAAAGGGTCTTTGCCTAGTATTAGCAGCTTCAAAATGTCTTGGGTAGCAGGATTCAAATATGTGAATTCCATACAGTTTTGTATGGTATCACATTAGGTGTTCTGGTTTGGTTTTTGAGACAAACTCTCATTATGTAGCCCAGGCTGGCCTGGAGCTCACTATGTAGTACAAGCTTCCGTTCAAACCTGCATCCTCCTGTCTGTTGGACTCCTAAACATTGAACACCATTCCCAACTCTAGTTTTTCAGTTTTTGAAATTTCCATACTCATGCCCTGAAATATTCTCTTTGTTTCTAAAGGCCCAAACGATAAAGTCCAAGGCTTCAGTGTATTACCTTCCTCACACCTCACTGCCAGTAGCCAAGTCAGTCAAATCCAATACAGGCATGTCTAGCCTGTGCCCAACAGGTACACGATCCAACACAAAACGATAAACTTCCTTAAAACATATGGTAAACTTACTTAAAACATTAGTAAACTTAAACACGAGAGGCTCTATTTGTCTGTTGTTTGTGTTGGCATTGTTTCTAGTACTCAACTGCATGATTCTCAGTCATGATCCTATAGATGACAACCCCCTGTGGTGTCAGTGCAAGGTTGGATATGAATCACTGGAGTGCCACGCTGGTTCATGCCACTGTTCCCAGACCCACCTTGTTTTTGAAACAGTGCTCCCCATGTAGCTCAGGTTTAAAAAATCAACTTAACATGAGTGATATACTCTATCTACAATCTGTACTAATTTTACCATTCGTGATACTTTTTTTTATAGTAGTTTTTTCTAATGTTTTTATTTCTTTCCAATTCCGTTTAAATTGAAAGGGTTCTTTAGCCATTCCTATTTTAGTAATTTTTAAGATAAGCCAGTTATTTATTCTGTAGACTGCCCCTCTACTGGTTTACCTAAGTATTTTTATTTGTTTCATTTTTTTTGAAAGAGGCCTTCATTATATAGTCTGAAATTCTCGATCCTTTACTTCAGCCTCCCCAAGTCCAGGAATGACAGGTGTGCTCTAACTCAGCTTTATACCCATTATGTACTTGCGCTACCACAGAGCTACATCCAGCTCCCTGCGCATTTATTGATTGACATTATTCTGTATAACAGTAAAGAGGAGTTGCTGTCCCATACCAGGTTAATTTTGCATTAGTGTGAGCTGACAGATTCTTACCTCGTTAGGTTATATGATCTGTTCTGTTACTAATTCTGACTTGGCCAATAGGAGCTTCTTCAGCTGGAGTCTGTGTCAATTATACGTGTCTCCATCCTTTTCTTAGCATTTTCTTATTTTCTCTTACAAAATGATTTTACAGGTCATCATATATTGGTAAATAATCTGCCTGGCTCCTCTTAGTCTAGGAGGTCGACATATATGTCTGTTAGTATTTGAGGATGGATGAATGTATTCTTAAGTTTGCTGTCAGCTCCAGAATTCTGATTCTAGTTCTACGAGACATTCTCACTGACTCTTCTCCTTTTATCTTCTAGGTCACCATGGAGCTTGTTTTAGGCAACAAGGACTTCACTGGTGTCAGTGCTAAGTTGAGCAGCAGCACCCAACATACTGCACTTTCTGCTGCTACAAGTCCAGATATGGCACGAAAAACAGTCCAGGATACGACCTGTACCAAAAACCCACAGAACTCAAATCAAATTCATGAGGAAACTGCAAGGAAGACACAAAGTTTAGTGCTCCCCCACCCGAAGTCAGCAAACCCCATATTCTCAAATTCTCCAGACTCCATGACTGTGCCACATCACAGTTTAGGACATCAAACCAAAGAAAGTGCTTTACTCTTACATGTGCTATTGATGGTGCCGGATGGGAAAGGCTTTGTTTCTGGAGAGCCGGAGAAACCAGCACCATGCAATGTGTACTTAAAGTGCAAGCTCTTCAGCACAGAGGAAGTCACCACGTCTGCCATCTCGTGGGGCACAGCACAGCCTATCTTTAATTTTTCTCAGGTAACTTTGTATGTTTCCTGTCCATTTGTGGTGTATGGGAGCAGGAGACAGATGTATCTTAAGTGTAGTCTGCATACTGGAAGAAGCTTTGGTAGCTGTCTGGTGTGCTATGTTGTCAGTAGGAGTGATACTGCCCAAAGTTTTGATCTCTGCTTGTTTCTCTTGTCTCTGTTGCCCAAATTCTAGATTCTCTTCCTTCCTGCTCCTCAACTCCCCAACTTTCTCATATCTCTATAAGTTCTTCAGATTTTAGTTATGTATTTTCTCTTATTTATTCTCTTTTAATATCCATCTCTAGATTCTTCTGTAGAATTAAGTTCTTTAGTGCTGATGCCTTTTTTTTTTTAATGACACTGATGATTGAACCTAAGACCTTCTGTGTGTTAGACCACTGAGGTATATCCACAGCAAGCCACTCTGTTTTTTTTCCTGACTTAACAGCTGATCACTTTCAGTCTTAGGACCAAGAGAAAACCCAGCTTATCATCCTCGGGAAGGGTTGAGTATGTTTGGCAGGCAGCCTTCCATTGGGAAAAGGTGGAGGCTGCAGCACACTCCCCTTCCTCTCTAGCTTTAAGTGTTAGGCTCCCGAAAGTAGAATTCTAGTCTCTCTGTTCTCCTGTGGACACATGGATTACCACAGCTTCATCTTCATTCTGTGAAGGTAACTTCCAAATCGATGCTAATATGTAAGTCAGACATTTCCCTCCAGGGTCAGCTCTCTGGTTGTTGGCTGGACATCAGCACCTGGGTGTATCTATAGCACCTTTACACTAGCATTGCCTAGCCTGTACCAGATATTCTGTAAGAATGTGCAAATAAGAATTCAAAGATGTCCTACCACTTGAGTCCTTCAAATTGGTGGCCTCTTGCTACTACTATTAATTTAATGGTGCTACTCTTAACTGTTAATCTGTAGTTCAACTACTGGCTAGCTTTATCTAGAATAATTTTAAATGAAAAATCCAGATGAATAGCTGGCTTTGCTATTTGTTAGGACACATGTAAACAAAGGAGGTTTTTTGCTTTTTTATTTGGTTTATTAAGTGTTGTCTAGGCACTGGATTGGCAACCCTTTGATAAAGGGTTCAAAGCTCTTTCTCCAGGCCGGAGAGATGACTCTTGATAAGAATGTGCAGTTTTCTTACAGAGGATCTGAGTTTGGTTCCTGGCACCCACATCAGGCAGCTCACAATAGCCTATAACTTCCAGGCCTCCAGCCTTCATGCAGATACCCAAACACCAACAATACACATACACTTAATTAAAACTAGCATGTCTTCCAGCAGGATACCTGAGGAAAGGTTGAGTGAGCTTGGTAGGCACCATATTTAACATGTCTGACACCTTGCTCTGTGTCCCTTCATGGACCTTGTCATCAGAGAGAACCCCTACTGGTTGGTAGCTGTCTTTTGTATGTGTTAGTCTCTTACAGCAGGCTGTGTTTCTGTGAGGATACAGACTGGATTGTATTTTAATATCTTCAGCATAGTAGTGCATGGGCTTTCAGTCAACACTTGTTGAGTAAAAGTACTAATTAATTGTTTCAGTGGTGGAAATCCTTTTTCCTGATTGTTCTCCCCAGGTGATTCCTGTTTCGCTGTCTTCCAGATACCTGGAAAGACTTAAGAACAATGTGATGATAATTGAAACTTGGAACAAGGTGCGGAGCCCAGGACAGGACAAGCTGCTCGGGCTGGTGAAACTCCCTCTCCATCAGTTTTACATGTCATTCAAGTAAATAGGAGTACTCTTTATTCTTCATCTCTAACTTTATATAGACTGAAGATGAATTCTTTGAGTATACAAGCTCGAGTAGAATCTCCCAAAGGCCTTCCTTAGGTTCACACACTTTCTGCTCTTTGTTCTTTTGGAAAGCTGCCAGACAGACCCTACTTCTCTCCATTTCGGGAGTTTGTTAAGAGCCTTAGGACTTTAAAGCATTTGACTTTATAGAAACCTCAGATGCATGTGTAGAAGAGTGAATAGAAATTCAGAGGAGTTAATTATGTGTTGCATACATTGTAAGAGTAGAACCAGGCTTATAACTAGTCAGCCTGGCCCTGGGATCACGCTACTTAAAAGCTCTACTGCCAGAAGCAGCCTTCCAGCTAATGGTTGACTTCTCCATCATGAAATGTCAATGTGGTTCATAGCAACTGTTCTCATGATTTCTGTAACAAGTTAACAAGTTGACAAGTTGACATTTGCTAACTATATGTACACCTTTTAGTAACTAGTAAAACCCTGATTAACTTGGTTACTTCTAGTCAACAGACTTCCTTTTCTGTTTGATTCAAAGGACAGATTTTTAATTGCCTTAGTACTATGCATGGCTCAGTTGTAAACTTTACAATCACCACTTGTATGTGCATTATCTCACTCGAGCTTCAGTGTAACCTCATGAAGTATTACCATGGTCCTTAGTTTACAAATGAAGACAGTTGTCCTGTAACTTTGAGAGTTCATTGTCTCTGGCTTCTTTTCCCTCATCTCTAAAATGAGGATGATACTGGGTCCGCTTTCTCACTTGTGGAGCAATTGTGAGGATCTAGTGAGAAAATGCATGGGTTTGCCTTGCAGGAATAGATAGGTAAGTATTTATGATGGTAACTTTGAACATAACAAGGCTGAGGAATACTGGTGAAACCATGGGTGTCAATATCTGTTCTAGCCTTTCAGCTCCCTACCACCACTGCTAATACACACACACACACACACACACACACACACACACACACACCATACATCACACTCACACCCACACACATCACCTCTTTTTAGTTGTGAAATTCATCTGATCTGTTATCCTCCCTTATCCTAGTAGATCCCATCCTTTGCTGATCAAGTACAAAACAGTAGTAGCTACCAATTACTGAGCATTTATTGTGTACCAAGTACCTTAGTTGACTTTTTCTATGAGTTGGCTCAGTTTAGTTCTAATAACTCTTTTTTTTTCTTCAAACTTTATTTAATTTTATGTTTGAGTGCTCTCTGCATGTACACCTGCATGCCTGAAGAGGACATCAGATCCTGTTGTAGATGGTTGTGAGCCACCATGTGGGTGCTGAGAATTGAACTCAGGACTTCTGGAAGAGCAGTCGGTGCTCTCCAGCCTCCTAACGACTCTTTTATATTTTATAGAAGTCTCATAGCCTATACTTTACAAATAAGAAATTGGGCTATAAAAAGTTAAATTGGTGATTTAAGCCTATATAGCAAGTAAGTGATAGCACCAAGAGCCAGCCTGGTAAAAGAAAATTATTTGGATTTAGAATCAAATAGTTCAAGGACTGGAGGTATAACTCAGTGGTAGAACAGTGCAATGATTGATAAGGGGCTTGGGAGGTAACTCAGATGGTACAGTGCTTGCTGCAAAAGCATGAGGACTTGAATTCTATTCCCAGTAACCCCAGCACTATGTAGAAGCAGGGGGATCCTGGAGCTTCCTGGCTAGCAAGTCTTTGCCGGATTGATGCTTCAGGTTCAGTAAGCGACCTTATCTCAAAATAATATCAATCAAGGGAAAACTTGACAACAATCTCCAAGTTCCATGTGCACATGCAGACATATGTGCACGCTCCCAAGCTACACATGCACATACATAAATTAGCTAAAACTAAAAAATAATCAGAAGAGTCCAGAGTTGAATCCCAGTTCAACTTGAATCACTGGTGGCTGTGTAGCCTTAGCTAAGTTACTTAACCTTTTGAATAAGATTTTCTTACCTGTTAATAATGGTTAATACCAGTTTTTTTCAGTGTAAATGGGTTAAAAACACTATAAAATGCTTAATGCTTCTGTGTGGTTAGTGATTAGTAGATGGTAGATATCATCGGTACTGTTATTCAGATCTTACCTTTCTTAGTTGACCACATGGAATGTATAAAATAATGAAATTCAGCAGGTTCCCTCTGAAGTACTGTTCCATTGCGGATGGTGGACTTGGCACCACCATGACACAAAGATAACCTGGACTCACTCCTAGCCCTGAACTTACTGCAGACTGAATTTTCCTGCCTTGTAATTTTAGTTTGGTTACTAACAGAATCATATTTTTAAAAGCACTAATTTATTTTTCTGGTTATCAATCCATTTCTGACAAACTGAGAAAATGAGCCAAGTAAGCAAGTCTGACATGATTGCCGTTTGCTCATTCACAATGTCTTACTCCCTAGAGATCCCAAGATTTCTCGCCTGCTGCTTGAAGCCAGGTACCCAGTTGTTGCTGTCGACAGCTATATGCCCGTGATTGATGTGTTCTCAGGCCACCAAAATGGGAGTCTTCGAGTCTTTTTAGCCATGGGTTCTTCAGATCAGATAATGATGCTGCAAAGATTAAAGAATGAAGAAGGAACACTCCCTCCCTTCAGCCCAAGGCCAGCCCACTTCCTGGACCAGCCACCCATAGCATCTGTTCCTATGGTAATGACCTAACATTATGGTTCACAGAAAACTGTCTCACTTTCTCTTACACATTTTAGTGAAACCATTACCCAGTGAAAGGCTCCAGTAAACAGTATAACTTGCACTTACTTTATACTTACTTGTACTTAATTTTGTGAGGGGAAGGTATGTGTGTGCATGCTCATATTATCTGTGTAAATGCATGTGTGCGCACATGCATGCAGCAGCCAGTACTTAAACTCAGGTGTCATTCTTCAGGAGCCCTCCTTTCAGGTGTGTGTGTGTTTGTGGTGTATATGTATTTGGGTATGTGCACATGTGTGTGCAGGTGGAGACCAGAGGCCAGCACTGACTGTTCTCTATTGCTCTCTACCTTAATTTTTAATAATATTTTCATCTTATATGTAAGCTGTTTCATTTGTGTATACATATACATCTATGTACCATGTGTTTGTGCCTGGTGCCAGATAAGGCATCGGACTTGAACTGGAGTTATAGATGTTGTGAGCTGTTGTAAGGGTGTGTAGATCAAACTCTGGAAGAGTGTCCACTGCTCCTAACTACTGAGCCACATTCCAGCCCTCTCTGCCTCTTTAGCACTTGGATTACAACCACAGCCCACCACACTGAGCCCTTTTCTCAGCCCCACAAGCACTGGTTTTAAATCAGAAGAGCCATTGGTATTCTTCTCTTATATTTTAAATGGTCTTTATATCACTCTTAGCTCATTGAATTTATAAACAAAATCTAGGATTAGAAAGTACTGTTCATTGATGAAGAACTAACCTGGTGTGCTGAGTGTGTAGCTCAATTGGTAGAGTGGTTGCCTAGCATTCACGAACCCCTGTGTTTTGTCACCAGGACTGCACAAAGGCAAGTATCCATCATCCCAGCACTTGGAAAGTAAAGGCAGGAGACTCAAACACTCAGAGATATCCTGAACTGCATGAACCTTTGTCTCAAGACACATACACACACACACACACACACACATACACGCACACATACACACACACATATACACACATACACACACATATACACACACATACACACACATATACACACACATACACACACACATATACACACACACATATACACACATACACACACACACATATACACACATACACACATATACACACACATACACACACACATATACACACACATATACACACATACACACACATATACACACACACATATACACACATACACACACACATACACACACACATATACACACATACACACACATATACACACATACACACATATACACACACATACACACACACATACACATACATACACACACACACATACACACACACACACACATACACTGAAGAATTTTGGAGCTGAAGAGATTGCTCAGTGGTTAAGAGCACTTGCTGCTCTTGCGGAAGTCCTGGGTTCAGTTTCCAGCATGTACATCAGACAGCTCATTACTCCCATAACTCCATTTCTAGAGGATCCAACACCCTGTACACATATACTTAGATATACACACATACACATAAAATATAAACAATTAAACCTTTAATAACTTACCTAGTATGTAAAAGACTCTGGTTTTGGTCCCAGTACCACAAAAAGAAAAAAAAAGAAGAAGAAGATCTGTTTGGACAACCAGGTGTTAGTCCTCCAATGTACTAAATCATCTTACGAGAGACAGAGAAGACTGTCAAATCCCTGTGTATTGATGAAGTCAGTGTAGTAACAGTGAAGTGCCTTGTTTTTCACTAATAACCAAGAAGTAATTTATTTTATACAGTGCTGCACGAGAAGGTATACTGGCCTACATTTCCATGTTTAGTTTCATAATAGCTGCGTACTGTGAGTTTTGACATTTTTCTTAGTAGGTGGTGAAGCAGAATCAAAGTCACTGTATTAATTTCCAGGAGTCATAAGTTACTAACTGAAAATTACATGAAAAGCACAGATAAAGAATAATCTATAATATTCTCAAGTCTTTTCAGGTGGTGTTGTCCCTCAGCTTGCAATATAGACACAGAATTTATTAAATTCATACTGAAAGTTAGAACATGATTCTTAGGGTACATCCACAGAGGAAATCCCTGGGAGAGTTTTTGCCTTTATGGCTGAATATCTACACGTCTGCTTCCCTCTTACACTGTCTTTCACCCAGTTCTCCATCTGCAGGATCAATTGTTAACTTGCTCTCATGCCAAATTTAACAGCTGTCATGACTCTTAAGAGGGCTTCTCTGCCACTTTTTTTTCCCCCTCAGGGATCAAATTATAAGTTTTCTATTTTCCAAAGGAAACTTTTTGAACCAGTATTGCTTACATATGTTTTTGGGTTTCAAAACAAGTACTTAATGCACTCTTTTCTAGATTTATTGGATTTGTAGTTAGGTGTTATTTAAAACCAGTAGTCCCACTCTTGGCTAAATCTTGAATTCATCCTTTGAAAAATTTTGTTAACTGGTTGCTAGTGTCTGCTGAGGCTGTGTAAGATAGAGCTAAAGAACACTGGCTGCAGGGTCAGGGAGCTTGTAAGCCTGGGCAGTCACGCATGTTAACCAGCTAATACAAGGGAATTATGGATAGAGTACCTGGCTCATGGTAAACACTCAATAAGCACACCAGTAGTGGTTATGAAATACCCTTAGCAGCCATGTTCTCACTGCCTCCCCAAGTCTCAGCATTATATCCAACTTATTTGGAAGTAATAATACCTGGTGCTTCAAATACATACTTTTTTTCCTATTAAGAAAGTAATGTCCTGTTCTGTGTTCTAAGAGTTTTTATCAACAACAGATGTTGAATTTTATCACCTTCATTTTCATCATTTGTTGAGAGTAAGACTATCTTCCTGTGTTTCACTCATGCACCGAATCTTATTTATGGACTTCCTAACATGACTCAGTCTTACGGTCTAGGGTAAATCCTGCTTGTTCTGTTTACACTGAGCAGTCGTGAGAGCTATACATAGATTTCTGTTAGGTTTCTTCATAGGCATGCGAGGGTATTCTCACCAGTATCTGTTTCGTTTCATAGCCAGAAGGCCAAGGAAACCGACTGCTGGAGCACCACTTTGAGCTCCATGTGGTGATGGTCAGAGGGCTCATGCCCCTGCAGACAACAGTCTGGGGAGAAGCAGATTGTTACGTCCAGTACCACTTTCCATTCCAAGACTCCCAACCCAGTGTGCTCCAAGGACCGGACTTCCTTGAAAATGGTAGGCTGAGAGACCACATCTTCTCAATCATGCTTGGCTCTTTCATTGAACATACTTAAGAACTGTGTTTTTCCTAAGTAGAATTGACTGTCTTGTTAGTTTTTCCCAATCATACCTAGGGATAAACTTATGTGGACATGTAACATAAAATATGGCCTAAATTTTCATTTTGCTTTTTAACTACTTTTTTTGACGTGGTCATAGTATTCATAGTATGTTTTCATGTACATTAATAACATGGAGTAACATTCATGCACTGTACTTTTTCTTGGTGCACTGTGTTGTTTGTGTTGAGTTAGAAAATATGCCAGGGTTTCCCTAATCTCTGGTTTTGGAAGATTTCAACAAGGTTTCTCAAGCAAAATGTCTGCCAGGTGTCTTCTGACCATTGTTTTGGCACTTCTATTGTAGAAACAAATAACAAAACATGGGTTCATATAATCTTTTTATTTTGATATGATTTAGATTTAAAGAATACTTATAAAAATAGTACAAAGATTTATGTGTACCCTTTGCCTAAATCTACCAGTTATTTACATATTAGTCCTTATTTACATGCTTACTTGTGTGTGTGTGTGTGTGTGTGTGTGTGTTTTATTGATATTTTGTAGTAGTCATGCTTTGTAAAGTCAATATGAATACTTTAGGGAATTGAAGATGCTGGACTTTGTTCCTGAGGAAAAAAAATGTCCACATAACTATCTCATGTAGATCATAATCTTAAACCCTACAAACTACTATTTATTTATTTATTTATTTATTTTGGTTTTTTGAGACCAGGTTTCTCTGTAGCTTTGGATTTATTTATTTATTTGTTTATTATTTATTTATTTATTTATTTTGGTTTTTTTGAGACAAGGTTTCTCTGTAGCTTTGGAGCCTGTCCTGAAACTAGCTCATGTAGACCAGGCTGGTCTCGAACTCACAGAGATCCATTTGCCTCTGCCTCCTGAGTGCTGGGATTAAAGGCGTGTGCCACCACCACCCAGCCAAACTACTTTTCTAGGTAGATTCTATTCTGTTCTTCTGCAAAAGAGAAAACAAACATCAGAAGCATTAAGCAACTTGCATGGAGCCAACTCATTAACAAGTACCAAATACAGTATTCCAACCCTGGTCAAGCATGGTGGTACACACCTGTTAATCTCAACACTTGGGAGGCTGAGTCAGGAGGATTGAGATTTTAAGGCCAGCCTGAGATACCTTATGAGATCCCATCTCCTGAAAGAAAGATGAAAAGGGAAAAAAAAGATCTAGACCAAGAGCCAGAGTGTCTTTCACTATACTGCCTTACCCTTTCTATCTCCAGCTTCTGATCATCTCCAAGAACTAACACAAGAATTCAGGGTTGCCTTGTTTGTTCTCATTTGATAGGAAGCAGTGTTCATCATTCTGCATGCCTGACTAGCAGATTCAGTATTACTTTAGTGTTCAGAGAAGGGACTTATATACAGAATATATTACAAACTCTTAAAAACGTTTTTTTAAAAAAAAATCAGGACTTGGAATGTAGAGTGCCTGCCTAGCATGTACAGAGCCCTGAGTTTGATCCTCAGCACCACATAAGTCAGACATGGTGATGCTCACCTGGAACCCAGCATTTGAGAGGTTGAAGCAGGGGGATCAGATGATCAAGGTCATCCTTGGCTGCATAGCAAGTTTGAGGACAAGCCTTTGCTACTTGAACCCTAGTTCAAAAATAAAGTAAAAGTGAGGCAGGCAGATCATGTTCATGGCCAGTCTGGACAACTTTGTGTGAGACTGTCTCAAAATAAACAATCTAGTGTTGTAGATCAGCAGTTGTACTAGACCTAGCATATATAAAGTCCTGGGATTAACTCCTTTACCACAAAAAAACAAAAAAAAACACTCTATAGTCTCTTCTGGTGATATAACAAAATGTCTGAGGCTGGGACTTTCAGAAAATAAACAAGATGAATTTAGCTCCATTTTGGAGGTGACATTGATTTGGCCTCTCCTGAGGATCCACTTGGCTGTGTCAGAACGATGGATAAGTCAAATCAGAAGGCTAGAAAGGCCAAGCCCTTCTAGCCAACTTATTCTTGGAAGAACTTAGTCCAGAAGACTAGCATAAACCCTCCTTAGAGAAGTACTATCCGTGGCCTAGGCACTTCCCTCCAGATCCTGCCTCCTAAAGGTTCCACCACCTCACAAGATAGCCACACTAGGGACTGAGTCTCCAGCACTTGAAACCTGAGACAAATTATAGCCAGACACTTGGCATCATCAGTCTTTTAAGGAATACAAATCTAAACCTTCATGAAAACTCTTACTCAGAGAGACAGGTATAATTGTTTAAGAGACTAGTAACTGTTTGAAAGGATGTGGAAAATTTGAATATTCATATACTGTTCACCAGAAAAGGGATCTGTTCAGTATTACCATAACCGCAGAAATACTAGGAGTAAGCCAGTTGGAAGATGCAGACTGTAGCAGATCTAGAACCTACTATCTTTAATACCTACAAGGTGTGCATATCCTCATCTGTTGTCACAAAACTATCATGAGGATAGAGTAAATGTGATGTAAGCCAGTGTGCTGCAAATACAGCTCGCTGTTTATGTGTTAGAGATTCTCAACTGCTTCTCTTTCCCAAAGGAATTACTCTGAAGCCCTTTAGAACTTCTACCACACTGTGTGTCCCAGATCCCATCTTTAATAGCGAGCACCATCACTCTCTCCTATTGCCAACTGAAGTTCCAGTGCAAAGGCTCCTGCTGAGCGCCTTCTCCTCCCAGGGGCTTGTGCCTGGAGGTGGAGTCCAGTTTGAAGTCTGGTGCAGGTACAGTATGGACAGCCCAGTCCCCTTGCTTAGGAAGGAGAGGCCCAGTCAGTCCTTGGTCAGGTGGAACTGTATAAGAAGCTAAGTAGGACTCCCTTCCTTGCCCTGCGGTCTTCATATTTGACAGCAGCTTGTGTCTGGGATTTATATGTTAGGCTCTTCTGAGCAAGGAGTAAAATTGCATTAGTTTTATTTTCTACTGTCCTTTATGCAGCACATTCACCATTTTTGGTATTCTCTTACCATTTGGTTTACTTCAGGTCTTTATTATATGAGGCCCAACTACTGTAACAGCCTTCCAAATGTTCTCCCCACTTCTAAACTCACTTCTTCCCACCATTAGAAAAATAGTCTTCACAAAATGTGCATCCACTTAATGTTACAGTCACTGGTAGATTTCCAGAAAGAATGCTGGCCTGATTGTAGATGTCAGCCTTGCCCGCGCGTCTACACCTCTAGGAAACCCACTAACATGATTAAGAGAATACAAAGAAATGTAAAGGAAGGAAAAATAGGATCATAAACAGTACTGTCACATGACAGAAATACTTTCTGCAATCAGGAAAAAATAGATTTTTAAAACCACCTAGCTCTGATGGTACAGCTTTATGATCTGAGAATGGATAAGTTTGACATGAAAAGAAAATAGAGTGGGTTCTAGCAGGTTCTCATCCTAGTGCAAATAGACTGTCATAGGCCTAGAAACACAAGGTGAGTCATGGGGAAGAGGGAGACTGTCTTGCCTAGAACCACCTGTGCTGCTCTAGGATGGATGTTTTGAGAGGACCCAGAGCATATGCAGATCCTCATGCAGAAAGCTGTAGGTCATCCTGAGCTGAGGGTAGGATTTATAAGGTTGTTTCCATGTAATAGGCAGTATATCCTGCCAGTCCAGCCACCGCCATATACCACAAGTCCAAAACACCTGGGTTCCAAAGGTAACTAGCTACTGAAAACTGATCACTGGAGCAGATTGCGCTATTCATCCACCTGATTATTCCAGCTGGCATTTTGTGCTTTTGTGGTTTTCAGATACTATTATCCTAATGTAAGGGACCAGATGGTTGCCAAAGGAACCTTGCCATTATCAAGGATCTGTGCCATGGTAACCATGCAGCACCGTGAAGATGTGGGAATGCAGAACTTTAATCTTCCATTAACCCCCAGATTTGAGAACAGTAAAGAATTGAAGAACCAGTCATCAGGTAATTGAAGACTTTTCAAAGTCATTGTATATAAATATCCTTCTTCTTGTTGAATTAATTATTCTTCACTTGGGGTATTTATGCTTTTGAGTCTCTGATGAGAGCTGTGAGTTTCACCCTCTCTTAGAAAGTTGAGTGTAGAATACATATTGCAAATTTTGCATATAATTTTAGAAAACTCATAGTTCTGTGGACTCTTATACATGATTCTTGTCTCATTTTACCTTGAATACTTAAGCATTTAAAAAGCCCTCATAGCATAAATGCTAAGTAATTTATGGGTACCCTAGAAAATTATTCTAAGCCAGCATGAGCAGAAGTGGGATTCTGGATGTGATTATCTTGGATTGGAAATCGACTCTAAGGGAGATTAAAAACTTTCTTTGATGTATGTGTACATACATATGTGCGGAGGGCACACCTGCCATGGAACATATGTGGGAGCTAAAATGATTTTTTTTATGTGTATGGGTATTTGCCTGTTCATATGTATGTGACCTAATGATTGAAGTACCCTCAGAGGTCAGAAGAGGACATCAGCTCCTTTGAAACTAGAATTATAGGCAGTTTGAAGCCTCCATATGGATCTAAGAACTGAAAGCAGGACCTCTGCAAGAGCAACAAATGCTCTTACTGTTGAACCATCTCTCCAGCCACAGGAGAAGATTAACATTAAATTAAGGCCAGCAGGATGACTCAGCCACTGCTGCCAACTCTGATAACCTAGTCAGTCCCAGGACCCACTTGATGAAAGAGAAAGCCAGCTCCCACACATTGCCCTCTGACTCCCACCACAGACAGACAGACATACAGATAAAACTTGAAAGAGCTTAACAAGAATTTGGCATTTAAATAGTATTACAAACTGATGGTTTCCAGAAAGGCAATTCAAACTGCAAAATTATTAGAATTAACTTTCTAAGTCAAGTTACTGTGTATCTGCTAAAACCAAAGGTTTTACCTTGCCTTATTGAGATTAAGTTGTTCCTCCTGCACCCCCATGATTCAACTTGTTGAGTTCTTCTTTAAAGCTATCTCTGGAATTAGGGTCTAGGTGGAAGACTTTTTTTTTTTTTAAAGATGGTATATGATTATGTGAAGTACAGTATACAACATGGACAGATCTCTTCTGTCACTCACTGTTATTGTGGTCATCCTCCTGCCTCCCTGGCTAGGCGCTAATGGTTTAGGAGAACAGAATTCCTTCTAGCCAACCGGGTAGTTTTCTTCCTCCTGTTCTCATTCGTCAGGTTTGTTGGATGTGGGTTTGAGGTACCGACGTAGCCCAAGAACAACAGAGGGAGTTCTTGCTGCCCGAACTGTCTCCATTTCAGTCCAGATTATCAGAGCCTGTGGTCTGCAGGCAGCAGCCAAGTAAGTCCATCTTAGAAAAGTGCTTCTTTAACCTCTCTGTGGTGCAATCTGTCCGGTGTGATGCTCCCATGTGGATGACTGTCTTGTGAAAAATTTTCATTTCACTAATGTTAAAAAAGCATTTCGGAATTTCAGGAAATTGCATGAAGACTCTTGGTACTGTTATTGCAAATCCATTTCTTCACTTTGTAATAACTTTGTGTTCTACCCTCCGTAGCCCCCTACTGCCATGGTTTTGCTCTCCTTCTCAAACCATGATGTGTGCTTGAGTCTGTTCTCAGCACAGTGACCGATGACCTGTTAAAACTAACTCCAACCTTGACCAAATGTCTATTAAAAGCCACAGTCCTTGAAGTTTTGTAAGGACCCACATCTGATATCTTCGTAACCTCTGCTTCCTCCGAAGCTCCAGCCACTGGTCGCGTCTTGCTTCTGAACACATTAAGCACGTTTCCCCCACTGATGTTCCTTTTTTTTCTATTTATTCTGCTTCCTCTACATCTCCTTAAGACTCCCAAGACACTTCCTCTTCTTCATGCTCTCCTTTTGTCCTTTTGTCTGCCAATCCCACCTAACCTCTACTTGTCCAGCTATTGGCCAGTCAAGTTTTTTATTAAACCAATCACAGAGACATATTCACACAGTGTAAAGGAATATTCCAAAGTTGGGTCTACTGCTCATCACAATGTCAGAAAGTAAGCACTATGGAGAAGCAGATGGCATCTTAGTTGCGAAGATGCCACTAAGGATGCATACCATCCAGCTGGGATTTGCTGATCTAGGAAGGGGCTCAAAGGAGCAAGACTTTGCTGCGCTGGTTTTCTTCGTTTTATCTAGAAGGAGGGAAGGCAAGACTAGAGTCACATTTGAGCTTGTTAAGTTACAAGGGACATCCATTTTAGGCAGTGTGAGCCAGGAGTGTTAGGTTTACAGAGTGATCTTGCCTTTGGTGTGTTCTTAGATAAGATTACAAAGAAGTCTAGTTTTTGTCTCACTTTATTGTGGTGACAATGTAACCTTATCCCAGCCCCTCAGGGCAGTTTTTAATCAGGTTACTTCTTACATTAAAACCTTTGAATTTCCCAGTATCAGTAGCAGTGGTCTAAGCAATTTTAACTGAGTATTTAAATTTAAAAGTTAGCATATTTTCAAGTTAGGGTATGCTTATTTATGTATAAATTATCTTTAGGTACTTCTATATTAATATGCTAAATACATTATTAAATATATAATAGGGAAACTTTAGTATATATAACAAGTTTTAATATTTTTTCCAATGTCCACATTGTTACCCCATGAATGTTCTCGGTGTTTACTCCTCTTTAGGGCCACTTTATGCGAATATCCCATCATCCCAAGGTTACTATGAAAGCTCATTGTGGCATGGCCTAGATAGACAAGTGTTGTTAAGCATGCTTGGATCTTGTTAAAGTAGTAGAGCTATTTCCTGGGCATACAAGCTGATTTCTAATAATGTTGTGGTGTCTTCTTCTCACTCCTCTCTTGTCGCCTGCAGGGCTTTGGCTGAGCAGGAGCCTGCTGTACAGTTTAGTGCCACCGTTGGAGTCAATGCTTCTGTCACCACACACCTCTCCTTTCTGCCCAAGGGGGAGCAGCGCCGGACCCGCCCTGTGGCCTGTTCCTTCTGCCCTGAGTTCTCCCATCACATTGAGTTCCCCTGTAACCTGGTGACTCAGCACTCTAGTGGAGAAGCCTGTTTCCTGGCAGAGCTATTGGAATATGCAGAAATTATTTTTGCAATCTATCATGAAAATACCAAGTCAGGTGAGCACTGAATGACCATTACTTTCAGAATCAAATGAGGCCCTGCTGTGGATGGCATGTTCCTTCCTAGGCAATACCATGAAAAACTGAAAAGTGGGATCATAATCTTTTTTTATTTGTTTTTTGATTGTTCATTTTTTGAGACAGTTTTTCTGTTTAATATCCCTGGCTGTCCTGGAACTCACTATGTAGGCCAGGCTGGCCTCAAACTCACAAGAGATCCACCTGCCTCTGCCTCCCGAGTGCTGGGATTAAAACAAGCATGTGAAATATGTTTGCAAGAATGTAGAGGGAAACAGCAATTGTGTTCAGATATTAATGGGTGAATCTAAGTAAAGAATAGAATTGTGCGGGCTGGAGAGATGGCTCAGGGGTTAAGAGCATTGCCTGTTCTTCCAAAGGTCCTGAGTTCAATTCCCGGCAACCACATGGTGGCTCACAATCACCTGTAGTGAGGTCTGGTGCCCTCTTCTGGCCTGCAGACAGAATATTGTATACATAATAAATAAATAAATAAATGATTTAAAAAAAGAAAGAATAGACATGTGATCGTTGAGGTTTGCATACCTTTCCCCTATGCCTGCAAAAGGAGTCTGAGTAAAATGTCTGAAGGACATTCAGACTCTGACTAGGATGTAAGCAAGATAATCTCTGATGTATCAGTTCAGCACTTATTCTTGTGTAGAAATGAAGTGTTCTAGGAGTATACTGTAAACAGGCCTCAGTAGCACACCAATAATTATTCATTTTTGCTTCACTTAACAGTCAGTGATATAGCCAGTATCCAGTCGTGCAAGGATTATCTGCTTGGAGTAGTAAAAGTTCCAACAAAAGACCTACTGGTCAAGAGATCTGGTAAGGATCCTAAGAAATCACATGCTGATGCTGCCTTGATGAGGTAATCCTGTCCACCTCCCATGCAAAATATACAAGGACGCCTGCCCCCAAAGACATGCTGTGAATGCACCCAGGTTCCTCACAGTTCTCTCAGGCATTGGGAGGTCTGTCCCAATCACTGCAGAGGTCAGACTCACCCTACTCTAGGAAAGATGGTGATGGTGATGGCGACAGTGGCCGTACCTCTGCTTATATAGCATGTTGTGACATATTTCCTCGGTTTATTTGAGCCTCACAGCGAACCTCTTACAGAATACATTTGACAAACAAAAGGCTCAAAGAAGTTGATTTGCCAAAACCACACAGCTTTTGAGTAGCAGAACTTGAAATGTGGTCAGCATTCACCGGTTATTTTCACTCTCCTGTCCTCCACTAAAGATGGAATGAAGATAATATATAAAGGCACGGACGAATACATACAGGAACCAGAACACATTCAGGAACTAGACCCCAGAACACTTGCCTTTCTGTTCCATTCCTTTTCCTTTGCACTGGCAATGCCATGATAACATTTCATTTTTCTACAGCACTTTAACCGTTGTTTCATTCAGCAATTATAACAACTTCAGTAAATAAGATCAGTGTGAATTTACCCATGTGTGCCATATAGAAATGAGAACTATGAGAGATTAATGATTTATCCAGAATAAACCACTAGTTTGAGGTCTCAATCAAAGAAAGAACTCAGATCTTCCAACTCCTGCCTTATCCTTCCTATCTGATCGCATTGCCTCTCAGTGATCAGAGAAAGACTGGCTCCCAACTCATGTGGGTGTGTTTTCTGTTCAGCATTGAGCCGGAGTAATGGGGAATCTGAGTTATAAAGAGGATGTGTGTTTTCTCTTTGAAGACAAGGATTAAAGATCTTTTCCTTTTCCCAATAAGGGATCACAGGATGGTATCCTGTCATTTTGCCAGAAGATGAAGGCCTGCCTCACGACCTGGAGTATATGCAGAAGATTGTAGGAGGCCTGGAGCTTTCTGTTTCCTTCACGCATCCTGGAGATAGAGAGCGGGTGTTGGAAGCTGCTGAGCTGCTGGGCTGGAGCTTTGACAACAGCCTGAAGGATCTTGTCAAGATGGAAGAAGAGGTGCCAGCTACTGTTACCATCTCCACTCCACGACTCTGGCTTCCTGTCCACTGTGTGTTGCTCGCTGGCCACAAGAACATTCATAAGAATACATACTGCTACCTTCGCTACAAACTGTACACTCAAGAAGCCTTTTGGACCCCTCTCCGGAAGCCTAAGGAATCTACAAACAGAAACCAGGTCCTGATCACTTTCAAGGCTTCCAAAAGAGCAGAAGTCACTCGGAGCCAGTCACTGCTTTGGTACTTCAGGGAAGAAAAGTTAGAGATCCAGGTGTGGCGAGCATATGGCAATGACAGTTTAGAGAGGCCACACCAGACTGACAGCTGGATCGGCTCAGCCTATGTAGACCTGTCCAGACTTGGGGAAAAATCACCAAGGACACTAACTGTCAGTGGTGAGTGAACATTAAGGGCTCACTCTTTGTTTGGGTTCCTTCTCTCAGCGTAAGTTCATCAGATCTGAACATGTACTATAGTACCTATATTATCATAAGCACTCAGTTAACGTGTAGAATGAGGTTGAATGAATTTCAGTGACTACCTTTAACACTTATGTAAGAGCCTGTGTGATCGTTAAGGGTGATGGTTTAGCTCCTAATTGGAAAGAATACCTGCCAAGGATATTCTTTTCTCAGAATATTCATCCTCTCTGGTGAGCACATCTTGGAACTGTAAAGAGAACTGCATGGTTGTAAACTGGTTCATAAGGCAGAGAGGAAAAGTTACATTTTACAAATGGAATGCACTGTGTACGTTTGTTTCAAACATTCAGTGGTGCTTATTGCATATATGTTAGCCCTGAGAACTCAAATATGAGTAAGAATTAGTTCCTAGCCTAATTGTGTTTATATTCTAATAAAGATTACAACCATAAACAATGAACACGAAGTTCATTTATAAGAACTAAAAAGAGGGTGTTCTCAGTGGTATGGTGGGACTGTGAGGGTTCGTGGTCTTTAAGGTTGATTAAAGGACAGAATCTCAGCTGAAAGGATTTAGGATTTAGGAACAAGCCAGGGAAAGGGGAAAAGAACAGTGTTTTTGTTTGAGACAAGGTCTCTATTCATAGCCCTGACTGTCCTGGAATTCACTATGTAAACCAGGCTGGCCTCAAACTCACAAAGATTCACCTGCCTCTGCCTCCAGAGTGCTGGAATTTAAGGCGTGTGCCACCATGCCCGGCTAAGAAAGATTAAGAAGATACAGAGACATGAAGCAGTTAGGTATATTGCAGATGTTGTAAGTAACCTGGTCTCAGGGAACACAGGTTACAAATCACTGTGATCAGAACAGTGGTCAGAAGTAGTCTCATCAAAGCAGAAGCATTTAGTCTTTCTTCTAAGAACTGTGAAAGGTCATTACCATGGACTTTGGATAGAGAAGTTATAGAGCTTTGCATTCTAGAAAAGTGGGTCTAGTGACTGTGATGTGGCATGAATTGAAGGTAGCCAACTAAGTTCTTTTTTGTTGTTGCGTCTCCTGGGTCACATAGCCCAAGGCCACCTTACATTCACTGTGTAGCCAAGGACCACCACATCTTGTTCATGTGGTGCTGGGGATCAAACCCCGGGTCTCTTGTGAGCCTGGCAAGCACTCTGCCTGCTGAGCTCACAGCAGCCCCTGACTAGCTTCTGTACAGACATGACTCAGTTGAACACTCCTGTAAAGTTGGTTATTTCCCTGCTCTGTGGAGTTAAAGAAATGAGAGCATGGCTTCTGCTCCTCTGATCCTTGGGGGTTTTGTTTTGTTTTTTACTTTTGCTATTGGTATGTGGTTTTGGTTTGAGTGGGGTTTTTTGTTTGTTTGCTTGCTTGCTTGGTGTTTTAGAAACAAGGTTTCAAGATATATCCTATATTGGAGCAGATTTTGTGATGTATCTCAGACTGGCCTTGAACTCAGCCCTCCTTCAGCTTCCCAGGTCCTGGGGTTATAGGCCTAAGGTTCTCACCTGTGTTGGACAGACAGCCCAATCTAAAAAAAATAAGAAATGAGTGAGTCTGGGTGATTGTCCAAACTCCTGGGTTCTTTTTGGACCCAGTAGATGTAAGTAAGTCTGGCCCTGTGAAGTTTCTCTTCAAATGCTGCATGACCTATTTTATCTAGCCCAGTTCAGGTCACTTCATAGAAGCTAGAGAGGTTTTTGAAGTGAGCCAGGCTCACTTGATCTAACTTTTTTTTAGATAGGCTTTTAACTTCACTACTGAAGAAAATAAATCTAGAACACAGAATCCCATCACAAATACTCCCTTTTTATTAAGTTTCCAAAGAGACTATTAAACTTTTCAGATTGTCTGTGTCTGTCATGTGTCTCCATATCCCACTACTGTAAGGTTTGTATCCACTTAAACAAAAGGCTTATACATTTAATGTGTTTGTTAAATGTGTCGTCCACATCCACTCAGCCATCCAGCCTGTTTCCATGAGGGTAAGGACAAACTGGGTTGCATGTGGGCATCTTCCCTCTCATAATGACTGTCATTTTCTGCTTGCAAGAAAATTTGTATAGGAAGAAAAGAGGCTATAAAGAGAAAAAAAAAAGATGTCTTACTGCCATCTATGCCATCTTTTTCCTGAATAGGAATGAATCTAGCAAAAAGAATTACTGATGCTTTCTACTCTAAGTAAAATCTCAGTTTAAGATCCAGCGAGCCAATGAAGTTGAAATCCACTGACTATCCGGAGAATGATGCTGACAGCTCCATTGACCCCTCTGAAATTCTGGCACAGAAAAGACACAGCTGTTAGTTCCCCTAGCCTCCCTTCCTCTGGTGTCGCCTCCTGCCTCCCCTCAGTGAACCCTGGAGGGTGTTGCCAGGTCTTACTCAGATGGTAAATGTGCTGATGTGAGCACTGGATAGCTCCCCAATGTGGAGAGATCTAAGAGTAGAAGCCTGTGTGCATGCAGAAGAGAAGATGGGCTCCTCTTGTCCTTAACCTGGTGCCCCTTGGTGTGAATTCTCTCCATAGCAATGCTGCTTGACTGAAGAGCATTTGATTCTGGCTTCAAATCAGAAATGTCACCATGTAATATTATTGGATGTAACTGGACATTTAGGAACAGAGACAAAATTTTTACATATACCAACTTCAGATTCTTTTTGAAAATTGGTGTGTTGAGACCTATGGCCCTGTTGCAGGAAAGAGTCCCATAAGCAGCCTCCGAAAGATATTTTCTGTCACCCAGGCTTATTTGCCTCCATTCTCTTGCAGGTGTATATCCTCTGTTTGGAAGAAATGCTTCCGACCTCTCTGGAGCTGCCTTGCGAGTTCACGTGGTTCTTTCCCCTCTTTCCCCTCTCCTTGAGCCTACTCGTGATCTGGATTCCATGGACTGCAGCAGCCACAGTGAGTCTGAGCAACTCCCCAGAAAGAGCGATGAGCTCCAGCTCTCTCCACCCTGTGTCCTCCAGAAGACGCCAGCCTCCACCCAGGTCAGCTGCAACAGCGCTACAGCTGAGGTGTGCCCTGCCCAGGAGGGCCCTTCCGAGTTGGAGGGGACTTTTGCAGTCAGCATCCTGGTGGAGAGAGCCATGCACTTGAGCTTGAAAGGTATGCTCTGCAGACTTACCCAAAAGCAGGCGTCCAGTTCCTTGGGTGCTCTCTGTCTTCACAGAGCTTTCAGATTATGCCAAGACCTACAAGGATGGGTAATCTTCTTCGTCGATAATTATATTTTCCAAGCCTAAAGGTTGAAGTGACAAGAAAGCCTTTCTGAGGTTAAAGCCAACTTTGCCAATTGTATAAATGCTGCAGATCATAAACTCCTGTCCAGAAATCCAGGTGTCAACCTCAGTGCTTCTCTTTTCCTTATCCACCATCCAGTGTCCACATCAAATAAATAGTTCTCTTCTTTAAATGTCTCACAACCTCTTCTTCCTTCTCCATTCTGCCCACTTAGGTCCATAGTGGGTTCTTTACGCTAGGACTATGACTAGGGGTTACTAGCACTAGGTCCCCAGGAGATTTATAAGGAAAATTTGGAGTTGGTGATACTAGATAGAAAAAAAATTGTATTAAGAGCAATGCCTACAATGTTGACAGCCACAGAAATCACAAACATCATGTGTCATTGTAGGATCTTAGAATATTGTTTTATTCTCACCAATTATTTGAACTTATAGCACTTATGGGCTATATCTAGGTCTTACTAATAAAGTATATACTTTTATATCACTGAATTCTAAGTTTTGATAGCTACAAGTATACTTAGATTTCTTTATAGTCCTATGTGTTTTGCATCATGCATTTTTAAAGAAACACTATTAAACAAAGAAGCCCAAACACTTTACCAGACTGCAAAGGAAAAACAACCTCCTCCCTACCTTCGTTAGCCTGGCATCGCCACTAAGATTTTTGCTTTGCTGTTACCTTCCCTCTTTAGGCTATATGTCTGGCCAGCAAATCTGACCTTGTCTCTCCGTTGGCTAAAATACTTGACTGGTTTTCTATCACCTGCCAACCAGGTGACATAGCACACAAAATCCTGCCCATCTGGCCTCAGCAGCCTTGCCAGCTTTGTTTCTTGCTACGTTCATTCATATTCAGAAGCTTGTTTTGTGCCAGTGCCCTACTAAGTCTCGAACTATCGAGCCTCGTGCTATTCCTCTGACTATAAATGCCTTTTCTCTCCTTAGAGCAGGCTAAAGTGATGCCGACACTCTGTAGCTTACCCCTGTCACACCCATTAGCAACAAGCCTGCCTCTGTGCACCCAAAGATGTCCTGTTACATGCCACATTCTCACACTGAGTCATAATATTTTGTATTTAATACTGTCTCTGGTTCTAGTCCTTGGGTCAGGGAGTATGTCACTTCTTTCTGTGTCCTCGTTTCCTGACTCTCTTGATACAGCTAACATATGTAGTCTGCTCTGTGACTATGAGGCACAGCCTCTCACATTTCTGACTGAGTTAACTTGTACTCGCTTGTTACTTGGCCTCTTGTAACAGCCAAGTAATGACGTCAGTGTAGACACTTGATTTTCAGAGATTGCCTTTGTATTCGGATATCCCACATAGTCCTTCCATCATCAACATGTGTGCACCTGCCAGGTCGGGGAAGTGCAGACATGAGCCCTCTTCATGATGGCATGATAGGGCTCCAGAGTGAGAACTGGAGGACTGTGCCTGCCCTAACTGAGCTGTAACTGATTTGTGACCTTGAGCAAACCCACTTCTCATTTGCTCAACTATCAAACATGATCATCTGAGTTCATCAGAGAGTCTCCTCTACTCTGTCTTCTGAGAACATGGAGCTGAGGGGTATGTGTTCTCTGTACACTAACACACCTTGTCAAGCTTCCACATCACATTGGACTTGCTCCTGCCTCCAACAGCATTCTCATTGTACCTGAACTTGAGCCTTGGAATGGAATGAACGGTTTCTTTGTAGAAAGCATCATGCTGATGATTTACAGACAACCCTAAAGCTTGAACGTGGGACAGTTACAAACTTACCATGGTGCCCATTGTAGTTGTGGTTCTGAAAATACGAGAGCATTTGTTAGAGAATCTCTGGGGAACCCTCCTTTAAGAAGTAGCTTTGAGCCAAGAAGTAGCTTTGAGCCCAGCAGTGGTGGTACACGCCTTTAATCCCAACACTTAGGACACAGAAGCATGTGGATCTCTGTGAGTTTGAGACCAGCCTGGTCTACAAAGTGAGTTCCAGGACAGCCAGAGTTACACAGTGAAACCCTGTCTCAAAAAGCAAACAAAACATAGCAGCTTTGAGACCAATACAGTGGCACATGCCTTTAGTCATAGCTACTCAGGAGGCTGAGGCAGGAGAATTGTTTGATTCCAGGAGTTCAGAGCCACGTGATTAACATAGCAAGACCCTGTCTGAAAAGAAAGAGAAAGTTAGCCTTGATAATCTTGTTTATGCTCTTATATTATACAAGACACGAGACAGCTGAAGAACAAAGTTAAAATGCTTTGAGGCAATGTGCGCTACAACTGGAGAACATGTTCTGGATTGTCTGTCTCTCTGCTCAGATCAAGAATCAAATCTGACTCGGGTTGTGCACATGGCACAGAAATGTCAATTAATGCTAAATTCATAGAACCATACTAATTTTTTTATTTTTAACTTTTTATATTGGTTGTGTGTATCCCTGCATGTATACACATGCCACAGTGCGCGTGTGGAGGTCAGAGGACTTTGGGGAAGTGGGTCTCACCTCCCTCCTTGTTTCGGGTGCTGCTCTGTGGTGTGCTCCAGGCTAACTGGCCCATGAACTTCCCAGCAACTCTGGCTCTGGCTCCCATCTCTCTGGGGGAGTGCTGAGTTACAGCTGCATCTCCCAGCTTTCAGTGAGTACCTACGGTAAAACTCGGGTCGTCAGGATTGTGTAGCTAGCTCCTGCGTCTGCTGAGCCATCTCTCCATCCCTGGAGTGAATATTTTTAACACACAAAACTGACCTTTGTAAGGTTTTCACTGGCTCATATTAAGAGAGCAAGCTTTCTCTTAACTAAATGGAATGAATTAGAACTATTAGATGGGAAGCCGTGGAGGAGTCAGCCAATCATGGCTGATCTTCTACTTGCTAACTCACCAGAAGTGTGACAGGCCAGCCATTGGCTTCCCTGCCTCCTGGCTTGCCTTGTGACACTTATCTTACCTGATTTTTCAGAGGTGTCATTAGCATTAGTTTAGTGTATAAGGAAACCATTTATAAAGTGTTGTCTAAATATGAGTTAATTTCACTGAAACAGCACTGACCTTGCACAAAATACTTTTCCTACTTAAAAATTCTGGAAATGCAGTGAAGAGGTGAAGTGCTGTAAAGCTGGTTTGCCTCAGACCTCAGCTGCTCTCAGTGTGTGTTAGGTATAATGATTCCTTCTGGATTCCTTAAGCAGTGTTTTGGTAGCCTGGTGGTTGTGGTGCACGCCTTTAATCCCAGCACTCGGGAAGCAGAGGCAGGTGAATCTCTGTAAATTAGAGGCCAGCCTGGTCTGCAAAGCAAGTTCCAGAAAAGCCAGGGCTACATGGATAAATCCTCTCTTGAAAAAGCCCAAAAAGTGGGGGGAGGAGGTTTGAGAACCCAACTCTGTGCAGAAATGTGAACAAGCCCAGTTCTCACTCATAAGGAGAGCAGGGGAACTGGACAGACCTGCGCTGCCCAGCAGATTTCTTTATCACTGCTTGCCTCTATGAATAACTTCAAAAGTAAGGCTCAGACTGGGTCTGTGGAGCTGTGGCAGAGAAAGATCAAAGTAAGATTTATATACATCTAGAATTAGAATTTTATTATGGAGAGTGATTTGAGAGCATGTGTCCAGAAGAGAAACACAAGCTGAGGGAGCGAGAGTGAAATGGCAGTAGTAGAAAGGTCACTAGTGAGCCACGCCTGGTGGCATAGTCCTGAGACTCCAGTACTAAGGAAGCTGACACAGGAGGACTGTGAATTTGAGGCCAGCTTGGGGAGGGGGATACAAAACAAGTCAGGTAGGAGGAGGAGCGCAAACAAACAGCAAAGAGGGAGCTAGACAGGGTCCTGCTTAGACCAACGAGGCCCCTGCCAGCACTCTGTGATGCCTGAAGCCCAGCTTCTTGACCTGTGGGTCACACCTCTTATGGGTTACATAATTAAGTGTGGGAATCACAGAGCATTTGACAGCAATGAAAGGTTTCTGATCTTACAGAGACCAGAAATTAATTCAAAATTCAAGCAGTAACAAATCTGTGGTATTTCACAGCCATTTAATTGTGAAAAGCAGGTTTAATGTTTTCTCATCACCATTCCTCAGCAAGTATCAAATTATATACACAGCTTATAATGCTTGACTTCATGGTAGCCTTGGTTCTGAACTCACACTGTATATCTAGTCACTGCTCAAGGCCAACAAGCAGCTGATTTTAGACTACCTATGTTATGAGTTACAGTGCATACGAAGTTTTCTGCTTTTTATTTTAAGATGGGGTCTCACTATATAGCCCTGGTTGGCCTTGAACTCACAGAAGTTCACCTCCCTCTGTCTCTGCGGGCTGAGATTTAAAGGCGTGTGCCACGACACCCAACCATTTAATTGTGAAAAGCAGGTTTAATGTTTTCTCATCACCATTCCTCAGCATGTATCAAATTATATTATCTCTGGGCTACAGTATGATGTTTGAATTTTTTTTCTTAATTGCTGAATTGAGTTTTGTAAATAGATAAATGAAAACCTTTTAATAAATTTTTCAACTTGAATTAGGACAGAATTTCCAACATTTTTCTGAAATGGCTCTAAACATGCTTCTGCTGTGTATCTGTACAGAGGGGCATTCTCAGCATTGACTATTACAAACCAGATCAACCACATCCTGCAGTATTCAACCAAGATTTAATTCTTTATGTAAAAACACAAGCATGTCCATCTGAGTAGTATACAGATTGCTTTTATCTTTTATGAAGAGTAAATTTATGTGTATTTTAAAGAATTATTTTTAAATGGACTTTTCAGAATTTTTTCTGAGTAAATATTGATTTCTGTGCCTTTTTTTTTAATTTATATGTCTGCCCACTCAAGTCAAATTTCTCAGATAAAAAGTGGTCCTAAGTAGATAGTTTGAGAAGTCCCGCCCTAAAATACAATTACCCCCACTGTTTTCTTTCAGGGAGCCCCTTGATGGAGCGGAAAGTGTCCGTGCCCAGTTGTTGTGTGTCCTTTACAACAGCCACTGAGCCATCTCCTATATACACTCATGTGGTTGAAAACACCGACTCGCCCATTTGGAATTTTCAACAGCAGTCAAGGTTTGTATTTTCTGATGTTTATCACTGTTTGGAATCAGCTTTTGGTTCCAAGAGACAATCTCAAAGCCAGAATATA
>JAQHUG010000593.1:496205-554658 GCA_028555095.1 Dicrostonyx torquatus
TCTCAGTGTTTAATGTTTCTGTGTTTGAATGTTTTGCCTGCATGTATTTATATGTCCCTGTCAGAAGATGCTGGCTCTGCTAGAACTGGGGTTACAGATGGTTGTGAACTACCATGTGGGTACAGGGGATTGAACTGAGGTCGTCTGTAAGAACAACCGGTGTTCTTAACCACCGAGCCAATCTCTCCAGCCAGCCCCTTGTTTCAGTGCTTTTAGCTCTGATTATTGCTCAAAACATAGTCGGGGAAAGACAGAAGATATGCCCTGCCTTGCTATGGATTGAAGATGAGTAAAATTCTCTCTACTGTTAAATTGTGATCATCCTGGGAAGAAGCACAGAAATCAAAGGCTGTACTCAAGTCTGACCGTGATGTCAAAGAAGTAAGATGGATGCCGGTAGAAAGACGGCTTGGAACAAAAGAGCTAGGCCAGTGTGGAAGTGAGAGTGTGCCTCAGAGATAGAACTCCAGGGCTAAGTGTTAGAAGAGTGTATACATAGATTACTTATATGAAGAAGCCAGGAATAAGTATTCAAGGTAGAGGATTAATCTCAGTAAAGGAAAAGACCTTTAGTGCAATAGAAAGAGCCTAGTGTTTGGAACCAGAGAAACTTTGCATCCAACCACAGGCCTGACATATACTAGCTGTGTGAATTAAGTTATCCCGAAACATCGTATTCCTCATCTTAGGGTAGATATAATTTCATAGGTAACTTTAAAATCTAAATTAGATGAGGTTTTTTGAAGATTTAACCAGTTTTAATAACAAAGACACAAATCCCCTAAGGTTAATATAATTATTATATAAAATACATACATGAATACTGTCTTCTAAAATATAAAGTTGCCAATCCTGGTGGTACATACCTTTAATTCCAGGACTCATGATGCAGACGCAGGTGGAGCTCTGTGCATTTGAGGCCACAACAAGTTTTGGGCTGGCCAGGGATACATAGTAAGACTAAAACACACACACATGGCGGGGAGTGAAATTTTTCATGTCATTTGAAGAAAGAAAATCATTTATATTCAGGTTTATATAACAAGCTCTTTTAAGTATTAGAAATGTTTACCTTTCATCAACTTCAAGGTTTATTGTTGTTAGAGACTGCTTGTCAGTTTGTTGTTGGAAGCTGCTTTTTCATTTACCAGCTGCCCAAACTCCCGAAACAGTCACACAGAAACTATATTATTTGCAATATTGTTTGGCCAATAGCTTAAGTACATTTATGGCTAACACATACCTTAAATTAGCCCATGTCCATTAATCTGTGTATCACCACAAAGCTGTGACTTACCGGGTAAAGTTCCGGTATCTGTCTCTGGTGTGGCTCCATGGCTTCTCTCTGACTCTGCCTTCTTTCTCCCAGCATTCAGTTTAGTTCCCCTGCCTAGCTCTGTTCTGCCCTGCTCTGCTATAGACTCAAGACAGATTCTTTATTAACCAATGGTATTCACAGCATACAGAGGAGAATCCCACATCAGTTTATATTATGGCCAAATATCCCATCCAGTTGATCAATCATATTGTCTCACACCCACTGAATGAATGCCACTCTGGACTTTAAGACATAATTTCTCCTTACAAAATGGTTTTTGCTTCTTCTAACATTCCTTGGGTTTCCTCTTGAGAACGTCTAAAGAAAACATCTCTAATCTGATGTTCCATACTAAATTCCATACTGTGAAAGGTTCCTATAGTTAACTCATGGTGATTGATGGTTTTTCCTCACAGGTTATCAAAAGAGCTGCTTCTGGACCCACATCAAACCCTGGTCTTTAAAGTGTGGCATAAAGGAGGTATGAGTGCTGTTCTATGTTCATCTTTTCCAGATAAGCAGAGCCATGGTACTGATGGCCCTGAGAACACAGGTATCTGTTAGAGGAGAATCGTACAGAAGGCTCCATTATACTCTTGTGGAATTTAAGTACTTAGGAGTCATATATTTTGGACTATCTGTATAATGTAGGAACCTGACATTTGAGCCTTTCCAGTTCTGTCTTTAACCATAATGTGCAGGACACATACAAGCAGTGTCCCTCCACTTTATATAATATTAGGCCTTCTGTTGGTTCTAGCTTGTCAAGCAAGACCAGTAATATACAAGGCCATAGTAACAGCTTATCCTTCCTTGTTTTAAAAGCGTTTCTAAGAGGGAGTGCTGACATCTTAGTACTTGAACCTATTTTTACATAGCTACTATGGGTTTTTGAGGCAGGGTCTGATTTACTTTGTTCTTATTTAACTATAATGCATTTGTACATCTTAGGAAATATAGTCAACTATAAATTAAAAAGTAAAAATTCTCAAAATTACATAATTTCAAAAATACTCTCTCCTGTATAGGTGTGTGCGCATGTGCACACACACACAACAACCCTGAGAAAAATCACGGAGGCATGCTAAGTCTGTAGAAAAGTAGTATGCAGGTTTAGAATTTTTTCTAGTTACCTATATGAAGAATACAAAGCACGGCTCTGCCAACTCTTCTCTGATGCACCAAAACAGGGGCCAGATAGAGCTCAGTTTGCAGATGCTTGCCTAGTACGTGTGAAGTCTACATCCGATCCCCGGTGCCACATAAACACAGCATTGTGACACAACTGTAATTCGTGCACATATCTGTATCCCTAACAATCAGGAGATGGAGGCAGAAAGATCAGAAGTTCAACTTGCTCTGACTGCGTAGCAAGTTCAAGACCAGCCTGGAGTACTTGAACCTTGCTCAAAAAAGAAAATGGGGTTGGGGATAACCACGGAACAGGCTTCCTAGCAGGCTCTGACCCCAGCCTCTCAGCCTCAGTGACTCTAACCTGAGCCAACTTCTCCATATAGACCCTAATATAATATCAACGGGGGAAGACATGGCCACCCACGCTACCCTGCTCTTCTCTTTCCCCACAGATGAGGAGAGGGTGGTTGGCTTTGCCTCGGTGGACCTCTCCCCACTATTGTCTGGCTTTCAGTTTATCTGTGGCTGGTACAATATTACAGACTTCAGTGGAGAGTGCCAAGGGCAAATAAAAGTTGCCGTTTCCCCTTTGGAGAGTCTGATGCACTTAAAAGAAGAAAGACAAGCCAGACGAGGGACAGTGGCCCCAGGATCACTGGTAGGTTTCCTTGTTCGCACTAGTTGCAGGTTCTACTGTAAGAAGATCCTTTATACCTTTTGCTACTTCCAGCTTAAAGCCTGCATTTTATATAGGTAACAACTTCCTGGCTTCAGGGTGGAGGTGTAAAAAAAAGGGGGAATTTTTCAGACTGATCCAGAGAGGGGAACTCTTGCTATAATAGATTTTCTTCAGCTCTCATTGGCCTAGCACAGCAAGGAATCAGTCAGTATTGAACGAGTGACTTCATGAGGGAGTGACCAAGAGTTCAGTGTCTTTGTAAGAAGTCTAGTGGTCAGGGGATAAGAGTATCACAGCCTTATCCTTATATGTGACTATAAAATCATGTCCTATCTGGTACCTAAAAGAGTAAGAACATAAAAATGAGAAAAGCAACTGAAAGGCAGCCTGAGGGCATGGTCTGTAAAATAACAGTCCCTATTTCATAGGGTGATTATTAAGCTTAAATGAGGCAGTGTATATTGCTCAGAACTGTTCAGCACGAGAAAGTTATACCAAGTGAATTTACAAATTTACGTACAGCTTTGCTCCGAAGGGAGTAGTGGTAACCAGTGCACCATTTTCCTCATTGTTGCTGCAGATACCACTCTTCAGCCCCTTTCCATTCCCTGCCTCTTCTGTATGTGACACATTCCCTGGGCCCATTGCAAGGCACACCCAAGACCAGCTTTCCCACACTTCTCCAAAGGAGGTTGATTTCTCCTCTCCTGCAAGGTAATTGTTGATGGTAAGAGATAATTTAAAGGATGCATGTGAACTGTCTTGTCATTCCTGTCTCCTTTACTAGAGGAAGAAACCGAAGACAGGGAAAAAAATTCATACACAGACAAACCAATCTTCAAGATCTCTGGAAACAACTGTGTAAGATAGAAACTAGAGTATTTTTACTGCCATTGAGAGAAGACGCACTCTTGTCCTGAGATCCCTTTAACCTTTTATGAAAATTATATTATCCCCTACCAAAGAAAAACAGTGTTGGGTTTTGTTTAAAACACTTGTTTCAAGGGGGATGTGTGGGAGTGTAGATCAGTTGGTAGAGCGCTTACCTAGCGTGCACAGTGCCCTGAGTTCAATCCTTAGCACCACATGAACCAGCTGTGGTGGTGGTGCATACCTGTGATCTCAGCACTTGGGAGGTAGAGGTAGGAGGGTCAGAGTATCCAGGCCATCCTCCTCCTCACTGTGAGTTTGAAGGCAAGCTAGGCTACATAAAACTCTGTCTAAGAACTAAAAATAAATTAAAAAAAAAAAACAAAAACTATACACATGACTGACTCATTATGTTCACGAAGCTAGCCATGAACAGTATGTGTGGATTTCTGGACTAGAGTATGCCCCATCCTGTTAGAGAACAGGTCCAAAAGTAAATCTGTTCCTCTACCTCACTCCCTTTCAGACCTCGGTGCCCTTGCCAGAGGTTTTTCCCACATCTTCCTCACCACTTCAGCAAAAGGACAAAAAATATCCTCTCACAGGACACATGCTTTTAATCTCAGCACACAGGAGGTAGAGGCAAGCAGATCTCTGTGAGTTCTAGGCTGGCCTGGTCTACATAAGGAGTCCAAGCTGGTCCCTGCAGAGTGGGACCCTGTCCTAAACAGGAATCTGCTTTTATGCAGCTGCCCCTGCTGTGGCTAAAGTAGACAGACAGACACTTCCATGCTGTGTTCCCCTCGGAGGTCTATTTAGTGCTTTCTAGTTTCCCCTTGGTCACCTGTGAAGATAATTCTCTGTATAGAAGAAGCTTTGTGTTTCAACTCCTAATGTTCAGTGTTCTAGGCTCCACGTGTTGCTTTGGCCATAGCCAGTCAATGAAACATGGCTGAGGGGCTTGTTTCTAAGTGACCACTATTTAACTTTAAAGCTAAGAATTTGGTGGTTTGCTTTTTATCCACATAAAAATGCCCCACTTAAATCAGAAAAGCCATACTGGCGTATCCTTATTCTAACCCAAAAATCTGTTGCAGGATGGGTTCCATTCCCTCCCTGACCACCTCCAGCTGTTTCTGAGCCTGCCTCTCTCCGAGGAATGGGTGGTGGAGTCCTAGCTTCAGCCTGCACTACCTATATATTATCTAATGTTAATTACTTCGGTTCTTTTTAAAATTTTATTTCGTTATATGAATGTTTTGTCTGCATGTTTGTGTATCGCCTGAGTACTTGTGCCCTTAGGGTCCAAAAGGGTGTGGGTCCTCTGGAACTAGAATTACAAACAATTGTAAGTCACCATGTGCGTGCTGGGAGTTCAATCTCCTATGGAAGAGAAGCCAGTGCTCTTAACTACTGAGCCATTTCTCCAGCCCCTACTTTGGTTTCTTGAGCCTCAGCTTTCTTATTTACTCAAGAAGAATAATATATTACCTCAAGGATTGTTATAAAGAGTAAAGAATAATTGAAATAAACTCATTTTAATATACTTTAGGTATGTCATCTAATTGTTTTCACATCAATGTTAAACAAGAAGCTTAATTCCTAATAATACATGACTAATGCCTGGAACAGCATTTTCTAAATGTTTTTGTCTGTATAAATGGAAACTAAAGAGCTTAGTTAGCTATCACCATCTAGGTGAACTGGTTGCCAAATTGTGGTATATTCATAAAGTAGAGTGTAGCACAAAAAGAAGTATGTTATTAAGATAAAAACTGAATCTCAAAATAGTTATAATGAGAAATAAAACTAGAATAAAAGAGTATATTGTAAAAATTCCATTTGTATAAAATTTTAGAAAATGCCTGCTAATTTGTAGTGGCAGAGAGCAAATTAGCAGCGACCTAGCAATAAGGTAGGACAAGTAAGGAGCAAGCGGAAGAAATTTCAAATAGGATGACTCTGTAGAAGGCATGGATATGTTGTCTTGTAATGACTTTCTTGAATGAAGGCACACGTCAAAACTCATCAAATTGTATAATTTAAATGTTGTGTTTTGGGTATTGGTTACATCTTAGTAAAACAATGTTCTTAAACATTTCCACTTAGAAACTCTTTTGTACTATTAAAAGTGTCTACCCCGGGCTGGAGAGATGACTCAGAGGTTAAGAGCACTGACTACTCTTCCAGAGGTCCTGAGTTTAATTCTCAGCAACCACATGATGGCTCACAACCACCTATAATGAGATCTGGTGCCATCTTCTGGCGTGCAGGCATACATGCTGTCAGAACACTGTATACAGGATAGATAGATAGATAGACAGACAGACAGACAGACAGACAGATAGATCTTTAAAAAAAACTGACTACCCAGGCCAGGCATGGTACTCACACTTTATCCCAGCACATGAAAGGCAGAGGCAAACAAATCTTTGTGAGTTTGTTCATAATGAATTCAAGCCAGCTGAGCCTACATAGTGAGGCTGTCCCAAATAATAATAATTTGGTGAGTCCACGGGGACTCACCATATTTGTTTATATGGATTAAATCTTAACAATTTTATTATATTGCACATTTAAATTGAGAAAAAGTTTAAACATACAAAGTCAATTTTATTTCTGTACACTGTCAATGAGGAACCAAAAATAAAATTGTAAAAACAATTAATTTACAATAATATCAAATAGAATATTAATGGATACAGATATTTTCTGAAAACTATCAATATATTGTTGAAAGATGGTAAAGATCTAAGTAAATGGGATGATGTCCCATGTTCATATTTATGAGTTTAACGTTTTTAAGGTGTACTTCCAAAATTATTCTATAGGTTCAACATAATACATATCAAAATCCCTGTTAGCTTCTGTCTATAAATGAACAAGTTGACTCTAAAATTCATATAGAAATTTGAGAAATGCAGAATAGATAAAACAATCTTTTAAAAAGAACCAAGGTCCCAATTCAACAAAGCTATAGTAAGTAAAACACAACGCAAGCTAGAAATACATATCAATGAAATAAAATAATCCAAAGTTAAAACATGTCAACTGAACTTTAGCAAGTGTGGCAAAGCCGTTCAGTGAGGAAAGAGCAGGTTCTGAGCAGGTTCTGAGCAGCTTGATTCCCAGCACAGGCCGGTCCAGCCCTCCCAGTGTCACTCAGAACAGCTCCACATGGGGGCGGCACAGCAGCAAAAGGGAAACGTAATCAGAGTAACTTGTTGTGAATTACTGATTCCCTAACTATGACAACAAAAGAGAAACTGATTTATCCAAAGTAAGAACTTGAATGTTGTAAATGATATCATCAAAAAAGTAAAAGGGGCTGGGAGGTGGTGGCACACGCCTTTAATCCCAGCACTCAGGAGGCAGAGGCAGGTGGATCTCTGTGAGTACGAGGCCAGCCTGGTCTATACAGTGAGTTCCAGGACAGCTAGGGCTGTTACACAGAGAAACCCTGTCTTGAAAAACAAAACAAAAAAAAAAGAAGAAGAAGAAGAAGAAAAAGAAGGAAAGAAAGAAAGAAAGAAAAGAGAGAGAAAAAGGGAAAGGAAGAAGGAATATAAAGGGGAGATGGGAAGATGGTTCGGTAGTTGAGAATGATTCTTGAGGGCACAAGTTGAGTTCCCAGCACCCACATCTTGGGGCTCGTGGCCACATGTAACTCCCCTTCCATGGAATCCAACACCCTCTTCTGAGCTCCACAGGTCACATATATGACATACTTACACACACACACACAAATAAAATAATACTTTTTGAAAAAAATCTACAAAAAGAAAGTCTTAGAAGAATGATTCAAACCTAGCTCTGATAGGGATTTGTGACTGACTGTAAACAGCTCTGGCAGTAATATGAGCAGATATCCCATTTGATGTGCTTCTGTATGAGAAGCACTTGTGTCTGGATTTAATTCCCCAACTCTGGCAGAGGGACACATTTTAAAACAGACAAAGTAGCTGGATAGAAAGTTCTCCAAAGAAGATGTGCAAGCGGCCACTGAGCAGATGAAAAGATGCAAATCAAAACCAAAATGAGATGTAGCCTCATACCCACCACAATAACTGTTTAAAAAGACAGTACCACAAGTGTGAGGAAGAGCGTGGTGGAGAGACTGTAAAGTTGTCTAACTGCTTTGCAAAAACAGTTTGGCAGTTCCTTAAAAGTTTAAATATAGGGACTGGAGAGATGTGTCAGCAGTGAAGGGCTGCTCTCCCAGAGGACCTGAGCTCAATTCCAGCATCCACAGCAGGTGACTCACAGTTCCTGTAACTCCAGCTCCAAGGGATCAGACACACTCCACACTCAAGTATACATGTACATACGAAAAAATAAGCAAGTAAATGATGCTTTTTAAAATTCTGAATACAAATGGAAATTTTAATTAAAAGAAAAAGTACTGGCATAAATTTATATTATATCTTAATGTGTGTACCATATATTATAACATAAAAGAGACTTAAAAGTATGTTGTATGATCCCATTTGTATGAAATATGAGTAGACAAATGATAAAGACAGAAGGTAAATGAATAGTTGCCTCAGCTTCAGGGTTTCAGAAAGAAATGAAATGATTGCTAACGGATGTGGAATTTGTTTTTAGGGGGTGATAAAATGTTCTAAAACTGATTTTTGAAAAGGAGTAGATAACTCTGAATATACTAAAAATCACTGGATTGTATATTTTAATTGGGTTAACTGAATGCTGTGTGAATTACATCTCAATAAGGCTGCCTTATTAGAAGAGAAAGAAGATTGTCACAGTCACATTCTTGAATACCATGCTTCGGGATGAAAAGATTTGTTCTAAAGATTAAAAGAGGCAGAGCTAGAAAGGAACGGTAATGTGAATAATTTAAACCCGGACAAATCCTTACAACTGCCATCATGATGAAGGTTCCGTATGTGTTGTTGTTTCTCTTATTTCAGGTCTGTGTATTAGAACAGTCACCTGGGCTCTAATGTGGAGAACAGAAGTATAGTGGAGTGGGTAGGACTGAAAGTGAGTTTATGTAGGAAACCTCCATGATCCAAGCAAGAGTGAGCAAGCCAGAAGTGGTTGCTGTGGTGGGGACTGGTCTGCAGTGTCCTTTCATGAAATGACTCAGTTGCCACACTTGGAGTTCTCTCCTCGGTTAGGAATTTACTTCACTCCCAATTTCCCCAACAGAAATGGGGCCATCAGAAGCCAGGCTGCACGCCATGAGGAGCATGTGCAGAACATCCGCCGATTCCATGAATCCCTGCAGCATGGGGAGGCAGTCTTGGCAGGTGATGAGAAACTGACCACAGTGCCTTTGTCCTCCCACACCTCCATTCTGACTTCTCTCAGGTGAGGACCTGCAGGGGGGAGAAGCACAGGGAACCATTGTGTGTGGAATGTCTTTACGACTTACAAGCCTCATCCGGTCCGTGGCCTTTATCTTCACAACCACACCCTCATTCTAGTTATCTATCCTGTCCACACTTCCCTCTCATCGTGTTGGTCTAGAAGCATACTGTAGATCAGCAAGATCAACCCCAGGGTATCAAGTGAGCAGTCTGGTACAGTGAAAAAGGACTTGATGTCACAGTTAAATAGATTTGACCGTTAGCCTTGCAGCCCCAGTGCAGGAGATAGCCGTGGCCAGATAACTACAGTGAAAGGTGGTGAGGGATGTGGCTCCCGTCCCAGAGAAGACAGAAAAATGAGTAATCTAGAAAGGTGAACATGGAAAGAGTTAAAACGGCACATGTGGGCTTTGAAAGAAGAGGCTAAAATTGTGAAGGCTATTCTGTGCAGAAAGATAATCTCCAAACCCCAGAGGCATAGAGTATATCAAGATTAGAGAAATACTGACTGCACTGTTTAAAAAAAAACAAAAAAAAAAAAAACGAGCTAAAGATGCAAGAGGTAGGCCAGCAAGATGGCTCAGTGGGTAGAGGCACTTGTACACAGGCCTCAGATCCTGAGTTCAGTCCCAGGATCTCACACAGCAACAGAAGAGAAACAACTCCCTAGTGTTGTCTTCAGTACACACACACACACACACTAAATTGAATAAATAAAATTTAAGTGCAAGGAGCAGGACACTTCTTTAGGAATTAGCTCATGAAGGGTCTTGGTGACTGGGGAGCCATGTGTGACCTGTAGAGCAAGTACTGATACACCTGTGTCACTGGTGAGGCCCTGATTCCTGTGCCAGAACCTCTGATGGAACCCCTGGAATTGCAGATTTCCTAGCACTGTACCAATTTCATGCTTGCATTTTCCTGCTGTAGGCATTCATCCGCAGGACGCAGACACCTACATGACTTGGTGACACTGCCACCATTTGATAATCTGAATCCTCTAGTGTTAGAACAAAGATGAGCCCTGTTCTCTCCTTCCCTTGGACGTGACACAGTCTGGGCTTTGGGAATCCTCCTGGGCATATCAGGGCAGTAGACACGCTTCCCAGGATACTCATGGCCTAATCAGAGAAAATTAATAAATACCAAATAATGAAAAATGACAAGACTGAAAGTGGAGGCTGAGAGTGGAGGAATTTAGGGGGCAGAGGACCCAGTGATTTTAGATAATAGACTTCGAAAAGTCATGAGCAGCACCTTAAAATATAAATGGAAAGAAAAGATAAAGTAAAAAATGGCATGATCTCAGGTTTTATAATCTGCAGAAGTGTGAGTTTGGTACAGAGCCCATCTGTTGTCCTCGAAAAAGCCTAAGACTTGGAGTCCCAGAATCTGAATAGCCACACACTGCTCTGAACCTGAAATTCTTTATTTGCAAAGTAACCATTACTGATTTCAAGTGGTTGGCTGAGAATTTCCAAAGTAGTGTATTTGGAAACATAAGCTCCTAAACAAATAAAGGTTGATGTGATTCTTCAGTGGAGAGCAGTGAGAATGAAACAGCATTATTTTTTAAGTCACTCAGCTATAGTAACTTACTCAGTAGTCATTTGTTTTGTGCCAGGCACTGTGCTGTGCTTGGATATGGTAGATATAAGGAATCATCACTGAGTCACAGTGCATAAGGAAAAGTAGATATGAAATCAACAGATACAGTGATTGAGAAATACAAGGGAAACTGAGATGGAGTCCTGGAGCCAGCCTGGAGAGTTCAGGAAGGCTGGCTAGATGAGGATCAGGAACGACTGAGGTAACAGGAGTAAGACGAAGTGAGGACCGCCATGATGAGGGCCAAGAATGGTGCTTGTACGCCTTGTGTTATGATTCTTACCTATAATCTCAGATGAGACAAGACTGTTGCAAGTTCCAGGCCAGCCTGGGCTGTATATGAAGACTTGTCTCCATGAAACAAAACAAGCTAACAAAAAGAATGGTTCCTTATGAGAAAGTTGTGTTTTTTACTAGATAGCAGAAAAGGAACCATTGTTAGTCAGACGGGGGCAGGGGAGAAAATTATCTCTTGCAATGGAAGGTGAAGAGTAAAGGGTGGGTTGAAGAGTAGGCTCTCTGTAGCACTAAGCCAAGTGAGCAACGTTGAAGTCCTGCCTCGTGTCGCAAAGATTCCTGTAATCACTGAGTGGCCTCTTTGTCACCTTCCCTCTCTTCCCCAGGAAGAATCTGAGTGAGCTTGATGAGATCCAGAAGTACTTCACCCAGAAGCTCAGCAAGCCTTTCTCACCCTTCAGCTCTCACAGTTCTCCCGCTCTCTCAAAGAGCCAGGAGAGCCCAGGAGCCAGCAGCCAAGACCCGGAAAACCAGTGCATCCTGGAGAAATCCAGTAACCTGGTGTTGCAAGTCAGCTCCCTAATCTCAGGTATGATTCAGAGCTGTTTCTGCTACAACTTTAGTCACTGGATGCCCAGTCAGAGACCACCTGAGTATCTACCCTCAGATCGGTCACCATCACAGATGCAAACAGTTCTCACATCTTTTTTTCTTTCTTTGCCATTTTCCTTTTTAAGGAAAGGATAATGGTGTGAACAGGAGCATGTAGCAATGGAAAGAGCACCGGGATGAGAGGCAAGAGACCCAGATCATGGCATCTGGCATCAACTGGCTATTGACACTGGGCATGCTCTTTCCTTTCTTGAGCTTTCATTTTCCTGACCAAAAGTGACAGTCATGGATTAGATGATGTGATGGATCCCTACCCTAGCTGTTCTTGAACTTGTCTGCACCACTGTCTTTCAGGGGAAAACCTTAGCTATTCCCAGAGTCCAGAAGTGTGCAAGGTTTTTGTTTGTTTGGTTGGTTGGTTAGCTGGCTTTGAGGCAGGGTTTCACTGTGTAGTTCAGGTTGGCCTCGGAGTCACAATAATCTTCCTGCAGGCTGTGGTGACCTGCACCTTAATTCCAGCACTCGGAGGCAGAGGCAGGTGATCTCTGTGAGTTCAAGGCCAGCCTGGTCTACAGAGCAAGTTCCAGGACAGGCTCTAGAGCTACACAGAGAAAACCCTATCTCAAAAAGAAAAAAAAAATCACTGTAAAAGATCTACATGGGTCTATCTAGTTTACCATTCCAAAAGGTCCCTTAGAGCAATTCTTATCCAGCCTCCATATTGGTGTTGAGAGGTATGGAAAGGTAAAATCTACAAGTCCTGAAAGACACTCTGTGCCCTTTAGTGAACTTCCACTCACTCCATCTTCCTCACCATCAGACAGACCAGACACAAACTCTGTTGTGAGCCAAAGATGCTTCTCCCAAGAAAGAGCATTAGGATGAAGCAAGAGAGACCTTATCAGGATACAAGTGGCTACAGATAGGGGAATCCCCTTACAGGGGTATAGAAAAAGAATAGGAGGCTTAAAGCTGGCCTTGAAGTCAAATTTAGTTTAATGCTTACCCAGAGAGAAAATAAGGATGCAAGCCAGTGCCCAAATATATGCAAAGCCCTAGACTCCATCATAGTGCCTCAGACAGAAAGAGGAAAGAAGAAAAGGGAGTTGTTGGCAGGGAAATAACAGAATAAGAACTTATTCTCTCACAGACTGTGGCTATGAAGAGATAGGATTCTTTCTCTACATCAGGGAAACAGTCCAGAAGTAACAAAAGCCTGCTCTGTACCATCATGCTTCAGTACGCTTTTCTGAGGAGGTTCCTTGACTAGTTATGAGGGAGTCACAGATGAGGTCTCATTCATGCTGCATCTGTGTGGTCCTGGAGACAACATGAGCCAGACGTGTAGGCCACTCACAAGCTGATGTGGGAAACAGCTTTACCCTATTAGTGTGTTCTCATGTGTTCTAGTGCTTCCTTATTGAACATGGCCAGAATAAAGTCCTTCAGCTGGTGCAGCTGAAGTAGATGTAATAGGCATTTGGAGATAAATTGGTTTATAAAAAGGGAATAACTCCTAGGCCGTAATTAAGACCAAAAGACCAAGACCAAATAAGTCTGTTCTGTTTAGAGGTACACTCACATAGATATACTCTCCTGATGTCTGGACCTTAGGTCCATACTAACAAGCCCTTCATATCAGTTTACCCTTTAGCAGTGAGCAAGTATAGCCCTTAGCCCTGGAAATCAAATCCACTACTAGCTTCTGACTTTCACTCTAAAAGAATCATACAAACATGTCATTTACTATGTCTTTGTTGTTTTTCTGTTCCTTATTTGAGATGAGATCTTGGTGTTGCCCAGGCTTTTCAAAACTCCCATGCTAAAGCAATTCTGTTGCCTTGACTTTCAGAATAGCTAAAGCCAAAGGCATGTGCCATTATGCCAACATATTTATTAACTTCTCCACCCTCATTTTACCCAAAAATTTGAGTTGATTGGTACTTTCTCCTTGTCAAGTGTCTGTAAATGCACCATGCAAGGTCTACCTGTTTTTTTTTCAGAGTATCAAGCCTGTGAAGTGGCTGGTATTGGTCACATTTGAAAGAAAACAGGCCCAGAAGGGACAATTTGCTCATGATCACACACTTGACTATAGAGACTGGACCCAAAGCCTACTCTTTCCAATGCCCTGCTGCCTCTATTCTTTTCTTTTGTTGTACATTGATAAGATTTTCTTGCTTTTATTTTCCAAGTAAAATAGATAGTTTTAATAATTGTCATCGAATGGGTAAATGAGTGGATTCTCGTTTTGGTTTTAATGTAGGTGATTACTGAAGTAAATGGAAACATGAGCATGCCCATCAGGACCTCAGCTCCCGACAGATCTGAGCATGAGCACTCCACAGGTGTCTCCACAGCTACAAATAGATTAGATCTCAGCCTCTGATAGTAGAATAAAGTACTAGAAATCATACTGCTGTGAACATAGTTTCACTGACTCCTGGGTGAATTAACTGTCGTGAGGTTTGTCTAAAGTGATCACAAGGATGCTTGTGAAGATAGAGGCTGGGAGGGCTGCGCAATCTGTAGCCTGCACATAGTGAGACTACTGTCTGTTGCTGTTCAGATCTGCAGACGATCACCAGAGATTCACAAGCAGCTCTGACTTCTCGCCAAGCGAGGAGTAGAAGCAGAGCAGTCACCACCCTCCCAGATGCTCAGGACACCGAGGCCGTGAGAGGACGAAGCACCACTCCAGAGGAGCCAGTGGCAGGAGTTGGAGAGACAAGCACAAATTCCCTGCCTGCCCCTGTTCTTGAAGAGACTTCAGAGGGAGGAGGAGTGCTCCGTGAGTCGGTGGAGCATACACTACCTGTCACGAGGGTGCAGAGTGGTGAGGACACTGAGGTGGACTCAGACCTCAGTGAAGAAGACTATGAGGAAGACATCATTGAGCCCAGGACCCTAAATGAAATTACCACAGTGACCGACAAAACTAGTCCCTGGTCCAGTTTCATGTCAGACATGAGTGAGGTCTTCAGCCCTCAGCCCAGTGAGATACCAAGGGAAGGCCCCTCCTGTCCTCCAGGACCTTTCCCCAGAGAGGAACTTAAGGTCAGAAGTAGCTTGATGTCCAGCCCACAAGAGGTAGTCAACCCCCAATCTGTACAGGACTCCCCTAGCCAAAGGCCTAGTGAGGGTGGAGCCTGTAAGAACACAGTTGAAGAGTCTGCCTCAACCAAGCCTCGGCTTGTCCCAGGCCTAACATTCTCAGGGGCCCAAGAGAGCAATGATTCTGTTGAATGGAGCTCACCACATAGAAATCAGGACAAGAGGCCCATGCCAGAGATCCTGGCTGAGAGTGAAGCCATCTCCAGTGAGTTCAGTGACTCTTCGGAGAGTCCTCCATACCTGCCCTCCCAAAGCAAAAGGGAAAACAACAAGGAACCACCCTCAGACTTTGCTGCTGTGAGGCAGAAGCAGGTAGCAACTGGACCAGAGGTGTCCACAAGGCAGAATCTCCTGTATCCTTTGGTGTTTCCCACAAGTGGGTACAAGGCCATCTATCCCTGGGCATTTTGGATGCTGGTGCCAGGCTAAGAGGGTGAGCGTGACCAGTGGCCCTTGTGGAGTGCACTGGAGGGTGTAGGGCATGGGAAGGCTCACCTGTATGACTAGTGTTAAAAGTCCACCACCCACCACTGAAGCCAGGCTTGGTGGCCCATGCCTTTAATCTCAGCTCTGAGGGTGCGGGACTGTGGTAGGAGAACTGAGAGCTCTAGGTCAGTCTAGGCTACAGAGCAAGACCTTGTCCAAAAACAAAACAAAAAACTCTCCCATTGATACCAACCCCTTCCGTGTAAAGCACTGGTGGAGCTTGGGTGCTGGTAGCACATTCACAGTAAACTTGTGACTGCTTCAGTTTATACGCTGAAGGCGAGGGAGGCTGGAGCTGGGGCTGTAGTCCTGTGGTAGAACCCTTGTCTAACCTTGGGTCCTCTCTGCAAAGGAGGGTATTGCTATTGATTAGATTTACTGTATGCTAGGAACTTGCATACAGTAACTATTTTAGATGAGTGTCTTCTACTCTACATGTGAGGAAACAGACTCAGTGACTTTTTTAAAGATTCATTTTATATGGTTGGGTATTTTGTGTTGGGGGGCGGTATTTTGCCTGCATATCAGTGACTTTTTTAAAGATTCATTTTATATGGTTGGGTATTTTGTGTTGGGGGGCGGTATTTTGCCTGCATACATGTCTGTGTACCGTGTGCATGCAGTACACCTGGAGGCCAGAAGAGGGTGCTGGATCCCCTAGAACTGGTTTTACCATTGTGAACAGCCATGTGAATGCTGGGAATAGAACCTAGGTCCTCAGTGCTCTTAACCACTGAAGCATCTTTCCAGCCCCCAAGAATTAACTTTAAAAAAAAAAAAAGTGAGCCAGGTGATAGCACTCAAGAGCAGAGGCAGGCAGATCTCTAAGTTCAAAGCCAACCTGATCTACAGAGTGAGTTTTAGGACAACCAGGGCTACACAGAGAAACCCTATCTAAAGTGGGGGAGGGGGAAGGAAAGAAAGAAAACGGTGACTGAACTAAGCAGTAGGTGTCATTGAGGTGGACTTGCCCAGGCTTCCAGAATGTCATTACTGATGGAAAGATGTGGAACCTGATACTCCCCCTTCCCTCCTTTTCCTAGGGAAAGTAAACCACTTAGCACCATTTATAGCATTCAAGTTTGCTTCTATCTGACTGATCTTATGAGCCACACTGGCCAGTGAAGTAGGCTGCTTTATGATAAGAAATTCTCCCATCCTAGAAACTGGGGGGCCTGACTTTGACCCTCCAGACCTCACTTCTTATTACTGGTATGAACTCAGGTTTAGCCTTTCTGAGCCTGTTCTCAGATCAAATGGGAGACATGATCTCTACCTGACCAGACTTACAAGCCTCAGGTCAGTATCCTTTTCTTCCCCCATGCTCACCCTCACCTAGCATTGCAGAGTAGAAATCAGTAAATATAAATTAAACTGAACTATCTATAAAATAGATAAAATGAGATGAGTAGAAATATGCGTGTGGTATATTCATATGTATGTGCCCGTGTATTACATATGTACATATGATCACTATGTGTGTGTGTGTGCTAGTGCATGTAGAGGCCAGAACAATCTCCATTTTTCTTTACCTTATTTTTTTGAGACTTATTTCTCTCACTGAACCTGGAATTCACCAATTCAGCAAAACTAGCTGGTGGCTCCTGTGCTCCAGGGATCTTACTAGCACTAGGATCACAAGCATGTGCCACTTTCCTGACTTTTTATATGGGTGCTGAGGATCCAAACTTGGGTCCTGCATGGCGGGTACCAACTGAGCCATACCCTGAGCTCCACACAGGCCATTTATGATGCAGATCAGAGAAAAACTTCAGGGTTATAGGGATCGGGAAAAACCTATGGCTGGGGACGAGGCCCTCCCAACAGGCCACCTCTGGGTGAAGCTGCTCCCCAGGCTTACATTGAGCAGAGCTCCTGACATTGCTGCTGTCGTGGTCAGTGTAGTTATGGTCAGATGGTTGTCAGGGAAAGAGCTGCCATGTGTGCCCATCCCCTCAGCCTGCTTGACCTTCCATTCTTGCCAGACCATACACTGAGTGCCAAGGACAGATCAGCCTTTACTAAACTCCACTTCCATTGCCTGGTAAAGTCAGGTGCAGGCATGTTCCAGGTGCTTTGGTGAGACACAGGAGCAAAAAGAGGGGCTGCTTTAGGCTGCTCAGGAGTATAAAAAGAGATGTGAGGAATGGGCCTGCTGGTGTCGTAGGGCGTACCTTTTAAGCCAGCAGTCAGAGGCTGGGGCAGAGCATGCAGGAGAGGAGTTCAAGGCCTGGGAAAGATAATGTCTCATAAAAGAAGAAAGCATGCAAACATCAGCAGAGCACTCAGGACACTGTGCCAACAAGAGATGGAGACCATCTGGTCGAAAGCATAGGATGTTAGAAGAGGAAACAAGATACAGGATCAAGCAGAAGAGTGGGGATGAAGAAAATCTGAAGCGAGACTGATGTTTCTGTCACAGGTTGTAAGTTGGCAATGTCTTTAATAGATAGGGAAGCACATAGAGATGGTCTTGGAGAAAGATATTTCCATGTTGGGCAAGTGCCTAGGGGTATCCAGGAGGAAATACAATCCTTGATTACAGACGAGGATCAAGTGAGCATCTCAAACCTGAAGACAAAACTAGTGCTATGAGGCACTGGGAGTGCTGTCATGTCATGTCATGAAGAGACACCATGACCACAGCAAGTCTTAAAAGGAAAACATTTAATTGGAGTGACAGCTTACAGTTTCAGAGGTTTAGTCTGTTACCATCATGGCGGGCAGTGTGCACGCAGACAGACCTGGGGCTGGAGAAAGAGCTTAGGGTTCTACATCTTGATTCACAGGCAACAGGAAGTGAACTCTGACACTGGGCATAACTTTGAGACCTCAAAGCCTTCCCCAAGGGTGACACACCCTCCAGCAAGGCCACAAACAGGTTCATGAGGGCTGGGAGGCACTGAGGAGATGGCTGGCAAGCAGAGGCTGTAGTTTCATGTCCTGGTCAGAACTGAGGATGGGTTCTGTGGTAGGAAGGACCATGCAATGGTGGGAGAAGACCCATTTCAGTGGCTGAAAGGACAGCTACAGTGGGCACCTGCCCCCTCTGCACTGCAGCAACAACAGCACAGGTTTATGGTGTCAAGTGCCATCCTAAGCACATTTCCTATATAAGCTCTTAATCCTCCTGATTGACAGCTGAGATAACTTAGAAGGGGGTTCATGATGGGGTGGGATGGGCACAGTGTCTTTTTCTAAATGTGAGACCCTTGTACACTTTCATAGACTGAGGAATAAGACAAGAGCAAGCAGAAGGTGACAAGCTAAGGAGAGCTGTGTAAGGGTCCAGCCGACACCTCCCAGGAATGCTGCTCCTTCCCCATAACCTCAGCTGACTATGGCTAAAAGTAGTAAGAGCAGCACCAGCAAACAGGCCCAGCTCCGGAGATAGCCTGGGTCAAAGGGACCTCTACCACCTCACCTCTCTAGGAAAATCAGAGGCTTGTTTATGTGGATGCACATGGTCCATTCAGGAGACATTCACTGAGCATTTATTCTGTCCCAGTAGGTAATAGGACTAGGACTGTGAAAATGACATCATCTCTACCCTCTCAGAGGCTACTCTGTCATAAAAGAAAAACAATAAAATGGAAAGCTAGGTAAATAAAGTCAGAGCCATACTTAGCTGCTTAAACAGAAACCCTAAAAACTGCAACAAAACAGTCCCATCTCCCTCAAAAGTAAGGCAGTCTGAGTCAGTGCTGTGATTCAACAGATTTTGGTAGAGCAGTGTGCTTCTAACAGCAGCTTATGAAGGTACAGAGAGGTCTGAGCTACAGCTCATACCTTTATAGGCCTCACCTGCAGGTATGCCATGCCTTCCACCCACCCACCCCAGTTCTGGCTTTTTAATGTGTTCAGAGAACAGCCAGTAGACAGTCACATCCATCCTGGTCAAGGGCATTGCCCTAGGGCCACCTTGCCACTCTCTCTGTGTCTGAACCAGCACTGTTCAACCCTTGCTACCATTCTAGCCTCCTGCAAGCTCTAGGCAGGCACTGGGGAACCGAAGGAAATTGCTGTTGAGAAACTTGAAGAATACGGACTGGAGAGATGCTCAGTAACTAAGAGTCCTGGCTGATCTTCCAGAAGAACAGGTTCAATTCACAGCATTCACATGTTGGCTCACAATTGTTCTACGAACTCTGGTACCCTCCTCTTCCAGCCTTCTTAAGCACCAGGCCTGCATGTGGTACACAGACATACACGCAGAGAAAACACCCATACTATACAATAATAATTTGAAAAAAAAGTCTTATAATAATTGAGCATTCTTCTGTGTTACTACTTTCAGGAGCAGAGGAGGAGGGACCATGGGGCTGGGATGTGGACTGGAGAAAGAGGGAAGAGAAGGAGGAGGGACTTGTTAGGAGAGGGCAGGGTCTTCCAGTGAGGGAACCACTTCTGCTAAGGACTCAAGGACGGGAGGAATAAGATGAGGAAAACACGAATGGTGTGGTTGAGGTCTGGCACGAGGGCAGACATCTCAGCACTTCTGTCCCTTAACTACCATTGCAGCCCAGAACCTATTATGGTGCCCAACTTCTTTTTGCCTCCCCAACAACTGGAGGCCTCTCTACGCATGATCTCCCACTCTCCAGCTCTGCCACCACCAGCCACAACTGACCAGGTAAGGGCAGCCACCAGCCACGGCTGACCAGGTAAGGGCAGCCTCTGGTCTCCTCTTCTGTCCAGTCAGCATCTCTTCCCTAAACACATCTAGCACCCAGAGCTGCCCTGGGTCATCTCCCTGAAGAAGCTGTGTCCCCACAAATAAGGGGTACATCCCTAGGGGATGGGACAGTCCAGTCAGATCCAGATGAAGAGCAGAGCCATAAAAGCAGTGTGCCTAGTTGCTACTTAAAAAACACCTTCATAACTCTTCATCATTCATCTCAGGCAGCTGGGACGCATGCCCAGATCCCTGTTCTCCACTTTTCTGCTCTGACATAGTGCCTGGTCTTCATTGCAAAACTAATAATCATAATATTCTGTGTATATATATGTGTGTGTGTGTGTGTGTGTGTGTGTGTGTGTGTAATCCATAGATATGGATTATATAGATAAATTATCTGTCTTTGTGTAATACAAGTCCTAAACAAAGAAACAAAAAGGTGTCAGAGGCCTGTGACTCCAGCCTTTGGTGGAAACAGAAACAGTTCATCTTTTTTTAAAAAGAAAGGAGTGGTCCAAGGACTGTCATACCTGTGACCCTGCCTCAGGCTACCTTGCCACATCCACAGAGCCACCTGACTGCTTTTCTTCCTTGGATTCCCTCTGGGAGAATGTGACCTAATTTATATTTTAACAAATACATAGAATGCCTCCGGGCCAAGTGGGTGAAGGGTCAGTGAGTCACGCAGCACAGGAAGACTTCTGCAAGCCACTGTTGTTACTGTTTCTGTGATGGCTTCCTCTCTGCGGGGACAGACTGTCTTGATCTTTGAGACAGCGTGGGAGAAAGAAGAGATGAGAATCTCCTGTCCCTTAAAGGGCACACTGGGTTTCAGGAAGATGAGCTACATACAGTTCCCTGACTGCTCATAGTGGAACTCCATTGCCTGCTGCCCTTGAGGCCACTTCCCTACTTAGGTCTTCAGTCGTGGCCCCAGTTAGGATAACCAGTGTCATCACAGTTTGCCCAGTTTCAACACTGGAAGGTCTCACACCAGGAAACCCCAGGAGATGGATTTGGGCTGGAAGCCTGCTGGTACTGAAAGTCAGATCACCCATGTGTTTAAGGTTCTAGTATGAAACTTAAAACCAAAACAGAGTTGCCATGTCTTATTCTGGCAATGTTAATAATAAAATGGAAAATTATAAAGAAGGGGACCTTATGCTTGTGTGCCTGGTATCAAGAACTATCACAAATGATAACAAAGGCGCTGCAGCCTTCCACAGAAGGCTCTCCTGTGGGCCGTCTGCCTAGCATGTTGACTCAGCCTCGGACTGATACTGTCCTTGGACAGCCTTCTGTTAGTAGTCTTTGTAGCCAGAATTGTTGTTTTGAATGGCCTTTAGAAGTCCCCTGTAAGTGAGTGTACATTGAAATCACCAAACTGGACTGCTCCATGGGTGAAAAGAAAGATTTGTTCAAACTGCCAAAGCTGTCTCTCAAGGGACAGAACAGACAGTTCTAAGGAGCTATGTTTGCAAAGGGAGGGAGCATGTAAGCAGGAACAGCCTAGGAGTTAGAGTTGGGGGGAGGGGCTGCGTCTAGAAGAGCTGGGGAGCTGTGTGTAGGACTTTGCTATGTGTCAAGCCAAGCCCAGGTTCCAGGCTCAGGGAAAGGCTCTGTCTCAAAAAATAGAACAGAGGCCAGTAGAGGAAGATGCCCTGCCTCAACCTCAACCTCTGGCACACACAGACACAGGCACCTGCAAACACACACACTTTGAAGAAATTTAGACAAAAATAATAATAATAATAGTGTTTGCTATTTACCCACATATTTTTATGCTCGAGCACTTCATTCACATCCTGTTTATTTTGTAGTGTAGCCACAATGTTCCTAGTTGCAGAGGCAGGAGGGGCAGGGAAGAACTTGCTGGTCATAAACAATACTAACAACCTTGTAGCTCTTAGGCTGGGTTGTGGCTTTATGGAGTTCATTTGTATTATGCTGTGTTATTTACTTGTATAGATCCATTGGTATGTGATAGTCATATAGTCATAAAATCTTATGTAATTAAAATTTTAGTGATAATAAAATGACTGAGTTTAGAGCAAAGAAATAGGACAGTGGCTGGGATGACACATGAAATTAAGGGAAAGCTTTTTTCGTTTCTTTTTTAAGATGAGTGCTTTGTCTACATGTGTGTATGTGCACCACATGAGTACCTGGTACCCATGGAGGTCAGAATAGGGCATCTGATTCCTTATATCCAGAGTCACCATGTGGCTACTGGGAACCAAACCTGTCATCTGCAAGAGCAGTCAGTCAGTACTCTCAGCCCCCAGGAAAGGCTTTTATGAATCTGAGAGCTGCAGCTTCTGTGTGCCATGCAGAGCCTCTAGAGAGCTGAAGATGGAGATACCACTGCAGAGGGACAGAGGCCATCCCTGGGTCAGAGGCATGGAATCCAGAGCACATGTCTGGCCTTGGCCTTGTGAGGAGAAAGCAGGTAGAAGCTATGGTTTGGTGATAGAATTGCCTATTTGATGGGACCATGTAATTTATCAGTAATATTCCAAGCAATCTGCAGCGCAAAGTGAGAGAGGAGAGGGGGAGAGGAGAGGTATCTCTGCACAGCAGGGGCTTCCTCCTGCACCCTGGGTTAGGCACAAACCACACCTAAACACCTGTTTTCACAGAGAGATCCTTTATTAAGCAGGGAAGAAAAGTAAAGTCGCTGCTTTCTGACTCAGGCGAAAATGACTTGCAGGTGAAATTTTTAAGTCTGTGTTAGGATGGGCTAGGATGTGGTAGTAGAGGAGATAGGGGACAAGGGAGAAGGGGAAGGGATAAGAGAAAGGAGAAAGGTATTTGTTCCGAGGGACATAGGACTGCCTCTGGATAGAGGAGACAGACATGACGCATAGGTAAATGGCGGTTTATAAAGATAAAGGGGGAAACCCCCGTGTTTGGATGAGGTGCTTAATTTTAATTGGGCTTGTTAATTAGGTGAGCCAAAGGGGGCTTTTGATAGCTGGGCTTTGGTAGTCAACCTTGGGAGAAGAAAGTGGCTAAATAAGGGAACAGACTTAGTGGCTAGCTTTAGGAATGTTATCTAACGGTTTTTAGCAAAGCAGAGGGAATAGGGAGAAAGATAGGCCTACCAGAGCCATGTGCTCGATGAGGTTATGTCCCTTCAGAAGTGCAGTCTTAAACCTCCATTTGTGGATCCCATATGTTCTGTCTCATCCTGTTGTGTGACAAAGCTTTTCCTAGGGAGACAAAACACATCTTCTCGCTCCAGTTAGGGAATTCCATGGCTCTATTTCTTTTACTTTTATTTTTAATTTTTTTTTTTGACAGGCTTTCTTTGTGTTCTTTGGCTGTCCTGGATCTCATTCTGTAAACCAGGCTGGCCTGAAACTCACAGAGATCCACCTGCCTCAGCCTCCCAAGTGCTGGGATTAAAGGTATACAACACCATGCCCAACTAAATTTCCTAATTTTTTTTAAAGACTTTATCTTTTTTCTTTTCTCTCCCAAGTCTATGTATATTTTAAAACACTGTAAACCCATTAGAGGTTTTCTGCATCTGAATGTCTTTACAGCATCGCTCTCTTTCTGAGCACATGAGTCTCACATAAATTTGCTAAGCAACATGGCTAGGATTAAATCTTCAACTTTGGTGGGTGGCTCCGCCCCCTTCCTTAGCTTCCTGGGAGTCTAGCTTCATGGCAGTGGTACAGAGGGGAGCCATGTGTATTGCCACAACTCTGTATAGTTTCTAGGTTTGTGCCACCACCAAGAAGCATGCCGTCAGCTGCTCATAAACACCATTTAAGTGTTTGGTGGCAGAGCCTCTTAAAAGAGCTGTAAATTTTTGCCACTAACTATGAGTCAGGAAGCCTCTCTTAAAGCAGCCATGCCTCTGCTGCCTCTAGCAAACAGAGCTCACCCGAGACAACGCTGCTACCAAGAAGCAGTACTTAACTCTGTTATTGTCTCTCTAGAATATGTTTTCTTTAAAGCTTTCTTAGGCTTTATGTAGGAATTCTTGCCCCACGTTGGGTGCTATTTTTAGATAGAGGTTTCCGTCCTACCTGGTCCCACAGCCATTCAATCCCAACGAAACACACAGAGGCCTATATTAATTATAAACTGTTTGGCCTATTAGCTCAAGCTTATTACTAACTAGCTCTTACTACTTAAATTAACCCATAATTCTTGCCTATGTTTAGCCACATGACTTGGTACCTTTGCTCAGTGCAGCACTTTCATCTTGCTTCCTCAGCGCCTGGCTGGCAACTGCAGACTGAGCCTTTCCTCTTCCCTGAATTCTAGTCTGGTCGCCCCACCTATACTTCCTGCCTGGCTACTGGCCAATCAGCATTTTATTCAACCAATACAAGTGACAAATTTTCTATAGGGTACAAGAGCATTATCTCAGAGCAGGCAGCCAAGAATAGAAGGGCCTTCTTAGCTTTGAACCAGAACTTATCTCTTCTGACAGGTATGCTCACAGCCACAGTTCTAGTTAGGGAAGAAAGAGAAAGAATTGCTGTCCCCTTTCATGTGGAGCCAGCGCCAGCTTTCTAGATCCAAACTAGACAAGAGCTGCCTAGTGGATTATTTTTTTTGTAATGCTAGGATCCAGGTCAGGACTTCGTGCGTGCCAGGCAACTGCTCTGCAGATCCACATTCCTCACCTGAGCTCCCAGTGCTAGCAGAAGCTCTAACCACTCACAGACGTTTTCAAACACCATCTATCTGTATTAACACTTAGGTGAATCAAAACCAACAGGGTAAATATAGAGGACAGGGCCTTATGGGGGCCTGAGGAAAATTCAGCAAAGATGAAGAAAAGGCTTTAAGAATTGTACAACTCGGAGAGAAGAAACCTTAGGAAATCACCCGACCCAGGTGGTGCCAACAGTATGTGCCCAAGAGGAGTTAAGAGAGAGGGGCCTGAGCTAAAGCAGTCAGCAGGCTAGGAATTAAAGAGCAAGAAGCAACCTGTCCTCTCTGCCTTCAGACTGGTTCTTCCCCATGAGATGAGCCCTCTTTTGTCCTATGCCTTCCCCCACCAAGCCCTGCCTCTGCCTAGGGTTAACCACAGACAAGGGGCCAGACACAGCTCTCCATATACAGTGAGTGTAAGAGGCAGGAAGTAGAAGACAAGGCCAGAAATGACTGCCCTGGAGTCCTGCCTCCCTCATTGTTGAGCCCAGCAGGTGAGCTAACACATCACCAGATAGAGATCTGCTGCTGGCTTTCTCAGGTCCTGGGCAGTGGGCGCTCTGGTCTGGAGAGGCTGTGCTGACTTGATTTCTTTTTATAGAAACATAACCTGGGACAGGTTATCTGACTCCTGTGTGCTTTCATTATCTGAAAAGAGGGCATAAGAGAACCTGCCACCTAGAGTTGCTTGTGGAGTGACTAAGTCAGATATATAGTGTGTTTAGAACAGTTCTTGCCCCTCAAGAACTGGTAGTACCATGAGTATTAACTGTCTTATTTCACTGTCATTATTATCTAGATGTCTTCTCTTATAACCTATTCCATTCTGGCATGTGTGGAGAGGAGGGAGGCAATGGAAGGGCAGAAATGTTGGGAGAGAGGGTCATGATCCAAATCTGGGGGCCAGGAGAGTAGGAAGGTGCTGGGCCGCTCCAGAAGTCTGGAGAGCAGGCTGGACCCAATTCAGACAGAGTTAGAGACCAGACCAGCATACAGCACAAACCAAGGTTATGTTCCTAGCCACAACAGTCACTGCTAAGGCTGTAAGTTCTGCTCTCCCTATAGCCAAAGAATTCTCCTTCCCTTGCTTGCTCCTCCTAAGCTTAGTGGCACCAGAAAGATTCACAGTCCCCCAGTGACCAGATCATACCAGAAAGGAGTCAGGGCCAAGGGAACTTCCAGAGTCCAGGGCCCTCTTGTCTCAGACTGAGGCCTAGACTTTATGGCTGAGCTGCCCTTCTTGTTTATCAAGAGGTCTTGACCTGCTATCTCCTTCTTTGAGCCTCCAAATCCCTAGCTCTCTACAAAGTTTAAAAAAAAAAAAAAAGACCTAAAGGTCACAGAGGCCCTGATCATGGCTACCTAAAACTTGTAGAAGGAGCTGAGCAACCCGGCTATGAATATACAGGAGACAGGGGAAGAAGCCAGAACGGTCTGGTACCTAGCCTGACCCAGACAGCAAGTTGGTAAGTGCCTCCCCAGAAAGGCCTGTAGACCTGTTGGCATGTGCTGTGCTCAAGTCTAGACCCGAGCTGTAAGCAGGCTGGTGTATAGCAGGACCCAGGAACTCTGCCAGGACTGATTCTGGACTGTGGTTAGTGGGCTAAAGAGTCTTATCTGGCTCTCCTGGGCCCTCCATTGTGGAAACTGAGTTGGGCCTCTTAGGACTGGCTTCTCCAAAGGACAGAGGTACTAGGTGGTAAGGCCCAGAGGGGAACGTGGGTAAGAGCCTTGTGAGTAGAGTGCTAACGGGAATGGAGTTAGCTGAGCAGGCAGCCATACTGTAGCTCGGTTGGTTGGATTCCAGTCTTCTGCTCAGGGCTCGGACTCTGGTCTGAGTGTCTGTCTCTACTTCTCCCTACTCTTAGCTGTGGCTGCTAAGTTCTCTCCTGTCTTTAGCGTCAGGGAAGTCCTTGTCACTACCTTAGGAAAGGAAAGTGAAAGGCAGCCAGCCAAGGGGGTGAAAGTTGAACAAGGTGGCAGCTGTGTGGCGTCCTCACGCGGCCTCTGAAGCAGCAGCCCAGGCAGCCGTTTGCTTTCAGGTTTTCTCTCTGCAGTGTTGTTTCTCATCACTTAAGGAAACTGGTCTGAAAAAGAATATTTTTGTCCGTGAACCCAGTCCAGAGGATCACTTGGGGCTGGGGGTTGGAGGCCAGTTGTGGAGCAATTGCCTAGTCAAGCACCAAGCTTACTTTGGGGAAGTGCAAGATCCTAGTTCTGCTCAGAGCCTGTGAGGCCTGACTTCTTGCCTGAAATGATAATAAAAGGTTTTGGTTTTGCTCTGGTGTCTGAGGCAGGGTCAACCCTAGCTCTGCCATAGCCCTGTATTCTGGCATGAGCCTCATACAGATCTGAATTCTGAGTTTCACAGTAGACCAGTTACTAGCTGCACGCAGCAGTGAGCACCGAGACCAATCTTAAGCAAGCGAGAGAAGTCATCTATACCACAGACCAATATTCCCTCCATCTCACTACCTCCCCTCTGTGTAAAGGTTGGATCACCTTAAAGAAGACTAGGGACTGCACCTGCACCCACCACTCCCTAGGAGCACATGACCTGGATGAGGAACATCTAGAGGTATAATGAAGGGGCCCAGAATTGAGATCAGATCACATTGCTGACCAAACAGGGACCTGGACAAAGAGAAAAATATTCTCATCCTCTCTCTCTCTCTCTCTCTCTCTCTCTCTCTCTCTCTCTCTCTCTCTCTCTCTCTCTCTCTCTCTCGTTTTTTTGAAGTCCCCCCTAAAGCACTCCACTCCACATATGGCCCCTCTGTCCAGACACAAAGGCTCCGCAACCCCTAAAGTTTGATGATCCACTTCCATTTGGGCTTCTCCTGCCTCCTCAGGAGTGTGGATGCTAGGCTGGTGTGCACCTGCTTGTTTGCTGTGTAGCTCCCCTAGGCAGGAGCATGGCAGTGTGTAGAGGAATGGTGAACACACTTGGGTATGTCCCTGCCTTGGATACTTTTCCTTCTGTCCAGGCCTTCAGGGTTATGTGTTTTGCAATAGCAAGTATAATAAAGAGATTCTTTAGCACTTACTAATCAATATGTTTATTAAAGTCAACAGTTGATGCTGAGTATATGTATCCCCACCCCTCTTCCCTGCACATGGGGCCAAGGCCTGGGCCATGTAGATAAGGTCTCCTGGGTCACTGGATCTGGGTGTGATGCTAGAAGTTTGGCTGAACGAACCACCTTAGCTGTAGCTCTGAGGGTGAGAGGATCTAGCAGCAGCTGTAGGTCTATGTGTGTGCTCTTTCTCCTCTTGAGTGGTCTCACTCCCACCCTAGCTTCCTTGAAACTCAGCCTGTCTTAGATCCAGCACTCACTGAAGCCTGCTTGGGCCTTCCCAGCTGTTACTAATGGCTCCTTTCTCCATGTTCACCTCCCTTCTGTTTTGAGCAAGGACAGGAGCCATGTCTGTATGTTGTCCACATGAGTTGATCAGGTGGAGTAGGTCCTACATCTCTAGAAGGCCTGATGAGCCACCAGCCGATGTCTGTGAATGTCATTTCATGAACTTCTAGCAAGTGTGGAAACAAAGATCGGGTTTTAGGATTGACGAAGGGTCAGAGACCAGCCCCTCTGGGCAGAGGTCCCTAGTGAGACCCTGACTCACCATTTCCCGTCTGGCTTAGCCTCGTAGTTCTCTTTCACTGTAGCAGAGGGTAAAGAAAACGTAGTATAAGCCACAGCTAGTGGCCCAAAAGATCCACCTATAGCTACAGCCAGCAGAGTGAATGAAGCTAGTGTCCCATTAAACACCAAATACCTTGGAAGGAGGCATAGAGAAGCTTAAAAGTCTTGCAGAGAACCCGAAGGATATATACACACACAGTAGGCCAGCAGCCTGGTCTAAACCAGGTCATCATGGCCTAGTCCTGCCCATCCACTGGTCTCACAGCCTGGGCCCTCATCTTGACCTGGCCAGCCTGGGATTACATGTATCGAAGCCTCTAGTTCTCATCCTTAGAAGTACAGTCTGGAGCAGAAATCTACATGGACACACTGGCCTGGGGCCTTCGCTGGCCTTAGGTGAACTTAGGAAGGACTGCAGATCAGCAAATGATGTTCTTACCGTTAGCCTAGACATGCCTAGAACACAGAGCTGTACCTTCCAGGCTCTGCTGAGCAGCCCAGCCCAGCCCAGCACTGCATATTCTTAGTCGCCAGAAAAGCCTGCAGGCCCGCTTGTTCACCTTCCTCAGTGGTCAGCGTCCTGGACTGGCAGGGACCATCCTAATTATTTGCCCAGTCCCCTTGTTCACCCACGCAGTAGAGAAGATACCCAACCCTACTTCTCCTATCTCACTCCAGCTGCTGCTCTCATTCTTCGGGTAGATCGCTGTGTCTCACCTGTTTAGCTGTGCTGCGAAGCAGGAACTGCTCTGTTCATCTCTGCCTCCATTTGACATGTATTGCCCTTAGGAAACAAAAGATGGGATTTCTGAGTGTACTCGTCCTGAAGCCTCTCTAGCTAGACCTGTTTCCTGTTAGCAGTCTTACAGGGTACAAGCTAGTCCCAGTCTCCAAGCTCTGCACACACTGCTGTCCCAGTGTCTGGGGAGGTAAGGTAATGTGGTCTCAGTGCTCCATGAGCATGTGGAAAGGCTCAAGAACTTGGGAACAGGAAAGAGATCTTTCCATAGGGCCGGCTGTGTGCTGTGAAGCCAAGTGCATTTGCCTGTGGTGACAGCCCCCATCTCTATTCAGTATTGCCTCTTTGTACCTGGCCTCCATTTCTTCCCTGAGGACCTCAGCCGGCTTGCCCAGGCTTTACTCTACATCTGAGCTTCAGGGCAGAAACCTGACAGAGTATGCCAATGCCAAAAAAGGCAAAGGTGAATGGGCACATGGCTTTGTCTATGGTAGCTGCTCAAGTGGGATTCCCACCTCAGCTCTGCCACTCAGAACTGCATGACCTTGAACTAATTGCACCTGAACTATGGGGAGAAGGTTGTCCCTTGTGATGCTGTGGTAAGGGTTCAACAAAACAAGGCATGTGGGGTGGTTTGCACACCAGGCACCTCTGCATTAATGTTAGCCCATGAACCAGAGCACGAGGGACCAGACTCAGCCACTGGCAATGCTATTCCCTCAGTGCTAACCTAGCTGATGTCTTTCTCTCCAGGACAAGAGTGAAACCACCAGGGGAGCCCTTGCCCAGAGGCCTTGTCGCCCCAGACCTAACTCTCTCCCTCCCAACCTTCCTGAGGAAGAGACTCGCAGAATCGCAAGAATATTTTCTTCCAAGTATTCCCAGAAACCTGATGAAGCTTAAGGGACTGAGAGGAGGGGCTACCAGCCAACCTCCCTCATCTTTGTTTAACTTACAAGAGGCACCAGGTCTGTTTTCCTCGGCATCCTGAGACCACGACCACCACCCTATCCCATGGGCATCTTGAGACCTAATTAGCTAAGACTAGAGAGATGTCTGGACCCAGTAACTTCTGCCTAATAGGGCTTCAGCTTCCTTCTGTAATGAGGCAACGGCTGGAAATAAAATGGACTTCAGCACCCAAGTGGCCTGCCCATCCATCTTCTGACTGTGGGGCCTAAGGAGGCACCTCTAAGCAGAGGAAACAGTATCCTTGACACACAGCCTCTTGCTGACCATAGCCACCCTATTTTTGCTTTAAATATTGGTGGGAGCAGTAAGTGCCTGCATAGCTGAGAAAATTCCAAGGCCCTTTCCAGCGTGTTTATTTGGGAATGTGTTTGTAGACATAAATTATTTTTATGATTTATTGAATTAATCAATAGCTCAGGGGGGATCACCTCCTCTAAACTGTGTTTGATTGTCTGAAACCTAACCATGTTTTTAACTTAATGTTTGTTTTTTACTCAGCTCTGAAATTGTTTGTTCTTGCCTTTGTTTTAATAAAACTCTGGTATTTGTATTTGTGCACAAGTATTTTCTGGGTTGATCACTGGGAAAAGGTGCTGGAATTCATTTGTAGTCTTTGCTGCAAAAACAAAGGTTGACAACCATTCCTCAGCCATTTGGAACAAGGGACCAGAGTCACCGTGAGGCTTCTGAGTTCTCCTTAGTGTCGGATTGGCCCACATTGGAGTGACACCAGTATCCCCTCTTGATTGTTGGGTTTTGCTTGCTTGTTCTTGGTTTTGTCTTTTCCTCTGATGACCCTTGAAATCTCTCAGCATAGTGAAAGTCTGTCTCTTACCCAGTCCTTCAGAGTCCCCTGTGTCTCAGAAGAGTGTCTCTGTCAGAACACAGGCTCTGATAAAGCCCTATGGGGAAGACTCTGAAGGGGCACAGATGTTTAGTATTAGCTGGGTGATGAGGCTGAAAGGTATCTACCAGAGGACCCTGCTTGTCACCCCTAAGCGTTTGTCATTTCGCTGAATCCTCAAAACAACTCTACACCCTAGATAAACACCGTAATGCCCCTCTACAGTTAAACTCAAGGTCAAGGAAGTCAAATGCTTTGCCTCTGAATAAGTAGAAAGTGCGTCCAGACACGACATACACCCAGAGGTAAGGGCTTGATGACCAAAGCAGAGGGCAGCCAGTAAGGGCTCCGAATCTGGGCAGTCCCAGGCTGCTACGTCCAGGGAAGGATTCCTGAAAGAAATCAGTGCTAGGGTAAACCCAGAGAATGGCCAGGCCACAGACATCTGCAGCTAGAACCAGAGGATGTTCTGGACCGTACCAGTGTCCAACCTGGCAGTGTCTGTGCCTCTGGCCTCATCTGGAAAGCACAGACACCTTTAGACCCTGGCTTCATAGGATTTCTGTGAATATCAAATGGGACATTTCTGAAAATAGTTGGCTGGCATTTGGCACAGAATGTAAGCTTAGGAAATGTCAGCCCCGCCTCCTCTTCCCAAGCTCCTGGAGTGAATTAGAGACAAGAGTGCCAGTACCCAGCCTCCCTTTATGGGCCATGTACCCTCAGCCCAGCCTGCCCTCATATTTCTGCTCCTTGAACTTCACCCTGCAAACCCACCCCCTCCCCAGCCAGGACTGGCCTCAGCCACAGGCCTCACACTCAGGCAGATTAGAGAGAGCTTCCAGTACCTGGAGCTCCACGTCCCTCAGGGAATAAGAGACCTCCAGGTTCCAGGCCTCAGGTAAAGAAGATCCCTGCCAAACCCTGCTCCATCCAGTAAATAACCTGATGGGGTCAAGTGAGGACAGGGCCACAGACAACTTGAGCAGCTCTTGCCCCAGGTTGCAGACAGCCTCTGGTGACAAGGAAACAGTGAACACTGACACTGACAACACAAACTGTGTTAGTGACCAGTAGCTCTGAGGTGACTGTCACCGTTACTAGAATGAACCAGTGTCTCCCTGACTTCCACGTATACAACCCCTTCACAGACGCCTGAAAACAGATGGTTTCTGGTGAGCCAGAGAGTGTAGCAGGCAACCTTAGAGCTTCTAGCAGAGGTCTAACTCTAGCTAGAAGCCCAGGCAGATCCACCCGCAGGAAGCAAGAGGCCAGAATCACCTGAGCTCTCCTCCCTCCTTGCAACCCCCCCCTCCCGTATAGCTCTCAGTCCTGCCCACTCCAGAGTAATAGTTCCAAACAGAGTCCAAAAGCATAAGGACAGAGCATGGACCAAGATAGAGGATAAACACTTTAGATCTCACACTACTCACCCTGGGACCAGGGCTCTGTGCTTCAAAATGGCCTCTATCTTCTCTACCTATCTTCTCCTGCCCCCTCTCCTTTTTGTCTCCTGTGTCAGCTGTGTCCAGCTTCAGTGTCTACAGATGACATGTCATGGAGAACAGTGGTTACAGCAGATAGACCCAATGTGTGTTATATGTTATGGGCGGTACCCTAGCTGTGTACTTGGGAAGCCTCTGTCCTTGAGGTTCAGTTTTCTGTGTAAAGTAAGCGTTGACACGTGAGGGTTCCACACAGAGTAAAGGAGTGAAGTACTGATACACACTTTGGTGTGTAACACCACTGTGTAAATAGGGAGCCATGAGAGCCATACACTCTATGATCCTACTCAAATGAATCATCTAGAGCAAGCAAATTAAGAAACAGAAAGATGAGTGGTTGCCTGAGGCTGGGGGGGAGGGGAGGAAGGGATGACTCGTATTTTTGAGCTGTAATGAGAATGTTCTGAACTAGATTATAGTAGTTGCTCAACCTGACTCTACAAAAAAGTGTTTGAATTGTGTGCTCTAAGTGGGCAAATTGCATGCTATGTAAACTACATTTCAAAGCAAGGTTGTTTTACTTTGTTTTTAAATTTAAGATCCCAATAATTGTTTCTTTGGGGGTAAGGGAAATAGAAATGACGTGTCTAAAATATCAAGCACCTTATGGGCACCAAGAAAGGGCGCTTATCATTATTACTGTTGGGAAAAAGAAACCCCAGAGAACCCCTCTCCTAAGAGGCCTGGTCTTTGGGCTCTCAAAGGCGACAATGCACACACCACACCCCGTATCCCCTGATCACCAAGGTAGCACTCCTCTTAAAAACGCAAAAGGGCCCTGTTAAAGAGCCCCAGGTCCAGGAAGCTAAACCAGATCTGGAACTCACTGGTCCCCTCCCCGCCCTGCCCCACAGCAACCCGCCTCTTGTCAAGTGATCGGGCTGTCAACTAGCTTCTCAGAATTAGGTTTCAGGTCAGCTGGTGCCTACGGCCAGTACCACGCCAGAGGCAACAGAGACAACAGTGAATGGTGAGGAGGGTCCATCGATCCTGCTGCCACCACTGGAATGGAACCCCAGGGAGCCCCTGCACTACCCTACCTTGGCTAGACTCATAGGTGAGACCCCATACCTTGCCTCAGCTCCCCTGACCCCCTCTGCCTGCTCACCCTTCCGTAGAAGCTCACAGCCAGGAGTGATTCAGTCTGTCCTGGTCAAGATGAAGGAATCCCAGCCCTAGGAAGGCTCCCATATCTGTGTGACTCCCCAGGACTCCCCTTTGTGCTACTGGCCCCTCTCTTAGAATTTTACAGATCACAGATGGGCAGTGTCCTCCTTTGGCCCAGGATTCCCGCCCAGAGGACAAAGCCCTCTCCAGCACAGGTCCTGGGGCCCTTCCTAGGTAGAGATGATGAGGGCACCTCTGGTCCAGGTGTGGCAGACATTTCTAGAGCCTGTGCTCACTCTACCTGCTGGCATCCTCAGTGGAGATGCCTTTACCAGAGAAAATGGGTTGAGCTGAACGCAGGATGCACTCAGCAAACATAAATGGGCCCTGTAGACTAGAACACCCCATGCTTTGTGTGCCCTGGCAGAGCAACAAGGATGAGGATTGCTCAGAACTTGCACCTCCAGATGGTTGCAAAGGTCTGCTGCCCACCAGGATTTTCAAATAACATCTGAGGCACAGGAAGAAGGAGACTGGGGAGCTCTGACCTCAGGGAGGATCCTCCTGTGTCTGCCTTTCTAACCTTGCCACGTACTCAAGTATGTCTGCCCATCCTTTCTGTTTCTGATGCATGGCTCAGGGATACTCTTTCAAAGACTTGGTGCACCCAATTGCAAGCACGTGACCAAGTCCAGGCTTTAGTCTCTTGTGGGCACCTTTCCAACAACGTCTTCACTGGTCTGTCTTTGATGCCTGCACCTGAATGCTCCAACCACCCAGCCCTTCCTCATTCTCCACTAGACTTAGTCTAACCTTGGCATTTGCAGCCCTCTACCAAAGGGCCCTGAGGTTATCTCTGACCTCATTTCCTGTCTCCTCCTTTGGGTAAGAATGATTTTTGGGCAGCCCTCCTTGGACTGTCTTGAAACTTTCCCTACAACAGTCTTCACGGACAAGGAGGGTAAGTTGATCTTTTCCCTGCTTTGGAGGCTCCTATGGACCTGGAAAACAGATAATGAGGCAGTGCTACAAGACAGCAGGGTCAAAAGTAGCAGAGAACAAAGTGGGTTGAGAAGGGAAGCCCTGGTCGACAGGAAAGTAAAACTCCAGAGATGCACCTGGCCTCAGGAAGGAGAAAACTCCATTAAGTAGTCTCTGCAGGACCTGGCTCAGCACCAGCACCACCAGTTCCCTCTAGCAGAAAGTGCCCTGGGTCACTCACAGTGTGACAGTGGCCATACACGGGTCCTTTGCCTGACTCACCTCGGTGTTTCTCTACAAAGCAGAGCAGAACACAGGTATTTTTTTTTCTGCCAGCACCTGAGTGGTCCCCAGACAGGCTCACCCCAGGGGCCTCCCTACCTCTGTGTGAGCCTCAGATTCGTGATTGCAAGTCTCCCAGCAGCCTAGCTCTCCAGGCAAATCCAAGGCTGGGGCGAAGAAGAGGCCACCAGATGCCATCAGGAGAGTCAGCTGCGCCCACAGTACATGCCAGGCCTGGGCAGGGAATCCAGTACCTCCCTGCTGGGAAAGAGCCAGGCCTGGCTGCCCTTCTGTAGGGCAAAGGGGAATGAGGCCCAAGCAAGTGGATGGTGTTTCCTTAACAGGCCAGCACTGCTGGTTCCCAGCCAAATTGGCTCCAAGGGCCCAGGCCTCAGGCCTCACTCTCCAAAGAACCCCCTCCTTGGGCTTATCTCAATTTACAACTCAGACAGACAAGAAGATGAGCTGAAAGAAGAGCCTGGAGAGCCAAGGTCTGACTATACCCACCCACATAGACTTTAGCCTCTCTGGGCCCATGACTTTCATCTGATTAGTGGACCTTGGTATTCACCCAGCCTTCTCCAGACATGTATATTTGGTTTTATGAAGCACTCAGTAACTGCTTCGAATGCTCAACCAAAGACATAACCATGAGTAGCCAGGTGACCATGTTGACTAGACCATGGATAGTGTAGTCATGACAACCTTATGGCTTGGCTATCAGAACAATTAGACTGGAGTTCTGTGACCAGCAGTCAGTCAATCTCTTTCCATTGTAAGCCTCTATTTTCTCATCTTGTAAACTGGATTTAAGCACTGCCCTGCTTTTTCCAAAGTGATTTTGAACCTGAAATAGACTGAACACAGGTTTGGACACCAGGAGCTGTCTACAGTGAACAAGATAATGTCTCCAAGCCTCTGCTGCCCTTCCTAACAGGAGTTGAAAATCGAGGGAGATGACATGTATGTGGAAAGCTCCCACTTCAGGGTCCCCACAGCCCAGCAGTCAGCTCCTCCTGCTCTGAGCTTCCACTGAGTTTCCCCTACAGCAGTGATTCTCAGTCTATGGGGCCCAACCACCACCCCATATCAGATAATCCTGCATATCAGGTATTTACCTTATGATTCATAACAGTAGTAAAATTGAACTTATAAAATAGCAACAAAATAATATTATGGTTGGGGGTCACCACGGCTTGAGGAACTGTATGAAAGGGTCGTAGCATTAGAAAGGATGAGAGCCACAGCCCTACAGGCCTCTGCCTCTCCTAGACCATCCTTATTTCTGCAGCTGCCAAAATCCCTTTTCAAGCCTGCCCTACATTAATCCTCCTGTACCCCTTACAAGCAAAAGGACAATCTTCCTCCTCTGAGACCCTCAACAGCTCCTCCCCATCTATACTGACCACAGTTCAGCATGCACTACATTATTTGTGGGCACTGTCTAAACCAGCCCTTATGGTCTGCTGACAATGCTCCATAGGCAGCTCACAGGGTTCTTATTCCGGGAAACCAAGCCCTATGGGTGGGCCCTTTATGTGTGCTGGCTTTTACCAGCTGAATCCCTGGAGTAGCTCAGGGGCATGATGTGAGGATGGGATTAGACAGATATGAGAGGGGAGCTCCCAATAATGTCGCCATTTGTTTTCTCAACAAATACAGCGCCCCTAGATGGGTGAGGTCCCTGTTTCTGGGGACGGTGCTTCCCAGGGGGACAGTACAGCAGTAGACGAGGTCGAGGGGTGACTGGTGCCATGAGATGGTTGAAAGTGATACTGAGTTAGCATTTGAGTTCAGGAAAGGTCCTCTGTAGAGGTGACATCTTAGGAGAAATGTGAAGGAAGTGAAGAGGCAGTCTGCAGGTGTCTGAGAGAACTGTATTCCAAACGAATGCAGCTCAAGTGGTGTGAGACCACTGCCCTCAGTCACTGGGAAAGAGAGGGCTCAGCAGCAAGTACCTGAGGCCCAGTTCCACCAACAGGCGGAGGGGGAGCAACAAACACCTAGGGGGATTCGGTTTCTTTTATATAGAGAGAGGTATGTCCAGGCCAAACACGGCAGCGCAGGGATAGAATCCCAGCATTTGAGAGCCTGAAGCTGTATGATCTCATGTTCAAGACTGGCCTGGGAAATTTAGTGAAACTTTTGCCTCAAATACATATGTACGTACATACATACATACATACGAGGGCTGGAGAGATGGCTCAGCAGAGGTCCTGAGTTCAATTCCCAGCACCCACACAGTGGTTCACAAACATCTGTAATAGGATCTGATGTCCTCTTCTAGCCTGCAGGTATATATACAGAGCACTCATACATAAAATATAAATAATTAAAAAATAGCAGGAGAGTGCTGGGGAGGCATTTCATTGGTAGAAGGTTCACCTTACACTAGGTCCTAAGTTCAATACCTACTAAGGGGGCAGGAGGGTTAAGGCATCCTTTCGGCGGGGGAACTGGCTTAGTCCAGGATGAATGACTATCTCCAGTCGTGAGTAATGTTTGTCCTGTTTGGGAAAGAGGCGTGAGACACCTCAGAAAACTTGACCAGTGAGGAAGCAGCAAGACATTGTGAGATCACGGTGCCTGTGGAGTCAGAACCAGGCATGCTGCCTGCCAGACCTCGGTTTCCTCAGCCATTCAGTGATGATACCAATGGCCTTGTCAGCTATCCTCTTAATCCTCTGTGACAGGGATTGTTCGGTGTGAAAGATGAGATTTTATGGGCCAAGTTCAGGCAGCTTATGTATAGCAGTACCCAGGTTTCTCACTATGAAAAGCCCCTTCAGAGTGTTGTGAGATCCCTGGGAGGAGGGCAGAAACAGACAGCCCAGACTCCTTGTGTTCTCTGCCTTATCTCCTGCAGCTGCCTCTGGAACTGAAGGATTGCTAGGCAACCTTGAACCTCAATAGGCACCAAAGGAACCAGGCCCGTCCACTCAGGACCATGGTTGGGCTTCAGCCTTCAGAAGTGCCTCCGACAACAGTTGTGAAGTTCCTAGGGGCTGGCACGGCAGCCTGTTTTGCTGACCTCCTCACCTTCCCCCTGGACACCGCCAAGGTCCGCCTGCAGGTGGGTTTCTTTGGCCAGTGGTTGTGATTCATGAGGAAGGAGGGGCTGCTTCTACTCAGCATCAGCCCAGGTGCCAACTTCCTCACACAGAGTTGGGGGAAGGGCCACTCCATACACTGCTTTGGTCTCCATCACCATCCATCAGGACCAAAATAATCCAAATACCTAGATATGATGTGACACTTTACAGTTTACCTACCCCTGCTTTGTAAACCATAAAGTGTAAAATAAAAGTAAGGCAGTAACTATGTGAGCTTGGGTGAGCCACTAACCACCTATTATAAGATGGAAGGCAAACCAACCGCTTGGTGTGCCAAGGAGACACATCAGTGAGAGCGGCTTTGTGAACTGCACCATGCTGCATACTCAGCCATTTTGACCCTGCTATGGTAATTATGTTAGTACTCAGACCCTGCAGGGGTCCTGCACACACAGCCCCTCCATCCCCAGTCACCCATCAGCTCCTCAGGCCCTGCACTTGTCCCTCAGATCCAGGGGGAGAACCCAGGGGCGCAGAGTGTACAGTACCGCGGCGTGCTGGGCACCATCCTGACCATGGTGCGCACTGAGGGTCCCCGCAGCCCCTACAGTGGGTTGGTTGCCGGCCTTCATCGCCAGATGAGCTTTGCCTCCATTCGAATTGGCCTCTACGACTCTGTCAAGCAGTTCTACACCCCCAAAGGAGAGGACCGTGAGTGCCAGCACCAGGGACACCCAGGGGTGGGTGGGGAGCTCAGCTGGCCTGTGGGTCAAGGACATGGAGTGGTCCAACAAGAAGAGCTGGACGCGGGAAACTGGTGATAGACACTGGCAAGATTTTGACAGTGTTAAGGACTCACGGTTCTCTCTGCCGTCTCTAGACTCCAGCATTGCCATCAGGATTTTAGCAGGCTGCACCACGGGAGCCATGGCAGTGACCTGTGCCCAGCCCACAGATGTGGTGAAGGTCCGATTTCAAGCCATGATACGCCTGGGACCTGGAGGCGAGAGGAAATACAGAGGGACTATGGATGCCTACAGAACCATCGCCAGGGAGGAAGGAGTCAGGGGCCTGTGGAAAGGTAAACATGGTACCCTTGGGCAGAGCTTTCCTATCCTGGGGACTGAGACAGGTAACCCAGCAAGGGGGAACTCCCAAAGCATGGTTCTCCCAAAGAGCACCCAAATACAATACCCCACCTGCCACACATCTGCCACAGGACCTCAAATATTGTTCACCTTACCTGTCCTCCCCTGCGTAGGCCAGCCTGAGAGAGACAGAAATGAACACAGGGTGTCCCCTCCTCGGGTTTACTGCATAGGAACTAAGGAGCCCAAGGTGCAGCTTACATCACAGGCAGGGGGGCAGGAGGCAGGCCAGAGGTGGGAGAGACTGAGCTGGATCCAAAAATCACTTGTTCTCAAATGCCAAGATGCAGACAGAAGGGGAAAGCCTTCAGAGGACAGAACAGAAACAGAAGCATTGGAGGAGCACAGCTGTGGAGCTAGTTGCAGAGATGAGTGAGGGGACTTCCTTGGGAATGAAGACCGTAGAGTTCCCTGTGTTTAGCCCTTGGCAAATGCCAGAATTCCTCCTGCGCTTGGACCACCATTCCCATGAGTCTTTGCGGGAGAAAAATGGCCCTGTGGTGTTTAAGAGTGGGATACCCCAGTCACAGTGCTGCCAATGCATTCTCTTGCTGGTGTCCCACTCATGCCAAGCCTGTCCTCTCCTGGGTGAAACTTGTCTCCTAGGGTCCTGCCCTACATTCTGTCACTGTCCTAGGGACTCAGCCTCACTCTTCCTTTCCTGACTGTTCCGGGTCTCCGGGAGGCATGTTGAAATATTGACAGAGTGCAAATTATGCTCCAAATGCAGCCAAGCAATGGGCATCTGTTTGTGAAGGTACGGGAGTTTGATAGCTGATAACCACAGAAGGAAAGTGGGATCTACTTGGCTGAGGTGTGGTCCTCTGGCCAAGTCCACTGTTATAGAGCTCAGTACCCAAGCTGGAGCATTGCATTCATCAGTCCTCTCTGCCTTCCTAACAGGGACTTGGCCCAACATCACGAGAAACGCCATTGTCAACTGTGCTGAGATGGTGACCTATGACATCATCAAGGAGAAGCTGCTGGACTCTCACCTGTTCACTGGTGAGAGTGGGTAGGGAGACAGGAGTGGATACCACTCAGAGGCATCAGGAATCCAGAAAAACAGAGCAAGGAGCAGTACCCAGTTCAGGATTGTGATGAGGAAAGAGGCCTAGGCCAGAGGTCAGAACCCTGGGTTCCAGGGCCAGCACCATACTCAGTGTATTTGTGACAGTCACTTGCCTTCTCTGACTTCAATTTCCTAGAGAAAAAAAAAAAAGCTATGCAGCTTTCTTACTCAGAAATGAGAGATGCTAGGTTCTAGCTTGCGAAGACTAAGCAAGAGCGTTGAGTACTGTGCTCCAAGTCAAGGTTGCACTGGAGATGTACAGCGGCTACCTCTGCAAATCTGCACACCTACTCCATTTGTTCTCTCCCCTTCTACAGACAACTTCCCCTGTCACTTTGTCTCCGCCTTTGGAGCTGGCTTTTGTGCCACAGTGGTGGCCTCCCCAGTGGATGTGGTAAAGACCAGACACATGAATGCTCCCCCAGGCAGGTACCGCAGCCCCCTACACTGTATGCTGAAGATGGTGGCGCAGGAGGGACCCACAGCCTTCTACAAAGGGTAAGCCGCCACCTTCTGCTTCCACCACTCTTTCCAGAAAACTTCGGCTCTCTCTCTTTTCCTTTCTCTCCTGTCTTCTCTTCTTTGTCCTTCTTTCCCTTTTTTTCTCTGACCGAGTCTCACAAATTCCAGGCCAGCCTAGAACTCACTACCAACAATGACCTTGACATTCCAATCCCCCGGCTCCACCTCTGAACCCTGCACACACACCTGATGCAGGGGTTGTACCACCACACCTGGTTTTTGGGGTCTTCTTATCCCAGTGCCTACAACAGAAGCCTAAGAAAAAGTAGGCCATAACTAGATAAAATTAATGTCTCTGAATGTTTTGGGCAGGGAAGATTTTCCACCCCTTCTGCCCTGAGCATTCACCACCACACTCATGGCAACATAAGTGCCATTCTTCCACGCCAACACTCAGGCTTCCTGTGCCTGCATGGAAGGCGTAGCCTTTTAAGAAGAATTATCATTATCACCATAATCCTATTATGGGTGGTGTGTATGTGTATCGAGAAGTTGGTTCAACTTTTACATGGGTTCCAGAGTTCAAACTCAGTCCAAGGGTGCGCATCCGTGTGCACAGCACCTTAGCCCATGAGGATGCCTTCCATCAACATCTGTATAATGTAATCTCAGCCACCCTTGCCGACTAGTCCAAATGCCACCTCCTCCCTCACACGTGTTTCCCTCCTCTCCCTGAACTTCAGTAGTACTATTTGATCTACTTCTAGGGTAATTTCACCTCCTACAAAATTAGATTCATCTTCATGCTGGTGCATGAGCTCCTTGGAGCTGAGGCTAGTGACTCATCCATTTTTATCATCTGAAGATTCAAACACAGAGCAAGTTTTCAATAGTGTGGGTTGCTCACCATCATCCTGAAACCCAAGTCCCTACGTTGAGCCTCATATGAGGAACTTTATGTAGGGTATTGTGACAGCCCTCTGAACTGGGTAGAAGTCCCCACAGTGCGCTTCAAGATGGTAAACTGCCCAAGATCACAAAATGGCAGAGCCCCAACACCAAGGCCACACTCAGTGAGGTGCTGCCTATCCCACCGGTAAGGTCTTTGCTTGGCTCTCACATCGTTACCTTTAGCTAGTATTTTCTGATGTGTGATGTTTAGTTAAACACAGCAGACCAGCAGAAGCCACAGAGGTTCTCATGTCTGGAAACGGCGTACTCAACCTTTTACCCGACACTGTTCACCTGAGTGTTTTCAGCTAGTAACCCAGTTTATTCCTTCACCTGACAAACATTTATTGAACATTGTGTGTGTGCCAGGATCTGCCCTGTGTCTCCCTCAGAGAATCATAGACAAGGAGCTGGCACACCTAGCTTTACTGTCCTTCCTTCCAAGACAAGGCACCTGAAGTTGGAGAAGCTAGAATTTTAGCCCAGGTTTGGCTTGATTCTGGTGTGTGGATAATATTGCCACAGTGATATAATCCTTATGAAGGTTCAAGAACAGCCATGACAAGCTGGGTACAATGGTTAAAGCAGGGGTTGCTTTGAGTTCAAGTCCAGCCAGAACTACATAGTAAAGCCCTCTCATACCCTCCCCAATAAAGGAAATGCCATGGCACTTGGCTGCCATGTCCAAATGAATCCTACAGCATGAAGAGCAGCCCTTCAGACTGGAAAGACAACCCAAACTGAGGGGACAGCACTGTGTTTAAAGGGAAAGAAGAGGGCCTGGCATCCCCAGGGCATGGTAACTTGATCCCGCAGAACCCAAGGGGACCAAGAGGGAGCAATTGGACAGTGACTGAGCTGAGGGACCAGAGGCCAGGACCCTCCCAGCCTCTGAGAAGCAGGGTCAGATGAATCTCTCCCCTAGCTAGTGGCTGAGCAGAGCTTTCTGGAGATGAGCTGATTTCTGGTGCCATGGTCCCTCCACCCTGCCCCATATCCACTTCTCGATGTCCTAGCCTGGGCTTTCTCTGGGTGGAAATCTGGGTGTAAATGAGCCTAAAGCCCCTAGCATCAGGATGAGTTGGGTCTGACAGTGTGTCTCAACCCTACAGTGCTACTTACCAACTTTGTGGTTTGAGGTCCTCAGCCTCTCTGGCCTCAGTTTCTAACAAAGGACCAGCAGCCAGCAGAGTGAGCCCACAGACCTTTGAGAATTAACTTCCAAACACGGTAACCTGCCTTAAAGGTAGCTATTGTTCCTTTTCTGATTCCAACCCCTGCCTAAATCCCCTCAGCAGTGATATCAAAGCCGAAACGGATCTCAGGAAAGAATTGTGACAAGCAGCCTTCAGACATCATGGAGACAGCACGGGTAGGTGTGCCTGTGCCTCCTAACCCGATCCTCTTCATGTGGTAGTTGTTTCTCTCCTCAGATTTATGCCCTCCTTTCTGCGTTTGGGAGCCTGGAATGTGATGATGTTTGTAACCTACGAGCAGCTGAAACGGGCCTTGATGAAAGTTCAGGTATTGCGAGAATCTCCATTTTGAACAAGGCAAGCAGGCCCCTTGTTGCTTTCCTCATAAGAGGCTACCTAGAATAGAATAAAACCGCAGCTCTCTGCCCGGTGGACCTAGTGGGCCCAACGAACCCAGGGGACCCAGCGGACTCAGGGGATCCTGGCCCACACAGAACTCTGTGCTCCTTGCTGACTTGAGAAACTGAGCTAAAAGAGGAGGCAAGTTTTAGCCTTCCATGTTTTGTCCTATAACACCTTTGTTTTTCACTGACCTGATGGGAATTAAATTATATTAATTTTTAAAACCCTTCCGGTTTGATGCCTAACATTTAGGCAAAAGAAAACAAAGAACATCAGATTCCTTTGCACAAAAGGGAGATTTGCCAGCTTCCCTGAAATGTAGGATTAGTCGGTGAAGAAAAAACAGGAAAGGTTGCAAGCTTTGGGAAGATCAGCTCACTGGATGCCCCAGGGACAGTTCCACTTCACTGCAAAGCTGTGACTGCAGCGACATCTGCCAAGTGGACTCCAGTAGGATGCTGGGGAAAATGAGAAAGGAAGAAGAAAACATTGAGCCCGTACAAACAGGGCTGAGTGGGCCCACCCAGGAAACTAGAGGACTGAGAATGTATGGTGGATCACAGCCCCTCCCTATCTACCTCAGGGTGTTGGGAGGAGAGAGAGAGAAGCAGGGCATGGAAGCAGATGTAAATGTGAAGACCATGGTTTAGAAGAGGTTTTGTCCAGAGAGGAAGTCTGAGGAAAATGCACTTGTGGTGAGGCCATCCACACCAGCATGGTGAGGACCACAAATGACTGAAGCCATGGGAACCTGCTATCCAGTGACCTCAAAGGGCTGTGGGTCAGGGGAAGAGACACTGCCCGTCCGTCAGTCCAAAGCAGCAGGACCCAGAATCTTTATAAGATTGTTATGCCTCAATACAAAGAATTCCCACCTTAAGGAAAATAAGGACGACTGCTTTCCGGCTTTCTCTCTCTGAAAAATTTTCTCAAGTCCTGCTTGTCAGGATGGCAACAGACCCAATTCCACCCTCCTAGACTTCCTTCTTCTCTCTCACTGCCTTTGTCTGCAGAGACAATGCTGTACCTGATAAGCCTTCAGCCTTCCATCTACAAAAGGGAAGGCTGAAGGACAGGACCAATTTCCAAGACTGTGCAACAAAAACGGCTCAGTGGGTTCAATCCGTAGGACCCACATGGCAGAAGGAGAGAACTGACTCTTGCAAGTTGTCATCTGACCACCACATGAGCACCCATACATGCATGTGAGTGTACATATGTACAAACACAACAAACAAAGGAGTAAGTAAAAAAATAGTTTAACTGCACATAGCAGTTTGAAGGAGATGCCCCCCAGATGCCTCAGGCATTTGAATACTTGGTCCCCAGTTGTTAGTGGCTGTTTGGGGAAGTTTAGAAGATGGGGCTTTGCTGGAAGAAGTGTGTCAATGGGGACTGGTTTTGAGAGCCCAAAGACTCGTGCCATTCCCAGTTTTTCTATTTCCTGTTTTTGGTTTGACATGTGAGTTCTCAGTGGCTGCTCCAGCCACTGTGTCTGCTCCCAGACCTCCTCACCAAGATGGACGCTTTCTCTCTGGAACTGTCAGCCCCAAATAAAACTTCCTTCTCTAATCAACTGCCTTGGTCATGGTGTTTCACCACAACCATAGAAAAGTAACTAAGACAGTGCACATCTTTCAAGCTGTATCTTGCACTGTCACACATGTGAGATGTAATATCTCATCCTGCTTCTCCGGAGCTTGGTTGGCTCTGATGGAAGTCAGAAGGGGCTCCAGGCTGGAGATGGACTCACCTGCTAGAGCGCTTTCCGCACGAACATCCCGGAGCGTGACCCTCAGCACCGCATAAACCAGACATGATGACACTCTCCTGTGATCCCAGCACACAGGAGGTAGAGGAAGGTGTGGATCACATGTGAGACCCGGTCTGGAAAAGAAAAAAGAAAGAGCAGAATCAGTCTCCAAGCCTCATCCGCCCTCACTGTACTAGCCACCTAGCCACAGAGAGCTTTTGCTTCTCGGTGTCCTCCCGGAGAAGTATCAGTGACACACCTGCCCCACTAGCATGTGACGGCTGATCAGAAACACCTTGCAGGGGAGGAGATCAGAAAGATGGCTCAGCAATTGAGAGCACAAGTTGCTCTTGCAGAGGACCAGAGTTCCTAACACTCACATGGCAGGCATCTCGTAAATGCCTGTAACTCTGGGTCCCAGGGATCTGACACACCCTATCCTCCTCTGGCACTGCACGCACGCGCGCGCGCGCGCGCGCGCGCGCGCACACACACACACACACACACACACACACTCACTCACTCACAGAGGTCCACCTTCCTCTGTGCTGGGATTAAGGGTATGTGCCACCACACCAGCCATTTTGGCATCTTTCAGATACACTTGGTTTGTTTGCTCCTCCTCCCCTGCTCTCTCTCCATGTTTTCCCCACACTGCTCATGCCCCTTTACCACCACCATGTCACCTTATTCGATTACGCTCCCCACATCCCTTCCTTAAACCTTTTCTCCTGTCATGATCCCCTTTCTCCTTCTATATCTTATTGCCACTCCACCCACCCATCCCTCCACCCCACATGCACAAACACGCATCCAGGCGCGCGCGTGTACACACACACACACACACACACACACACACACACACACACACACACTGGAAGTTAGGCTCTATTGTGTATATAAACAACTGGGCATTTGGAGATGAATCAAGGTCTTCCTGGGTAGCTATGGAATATTAAAAGCAGCCAAAATTCCCATGGCAACATCTGGGGAGTCCTGGGAGAAGCAGCTGTACAAATGACAGCTCCTACAGTCTCCACAAAAATGGTTGGGTCAAAGCAGTTGTGTCTCTCCGCCCCCACCACACCCTACACACACCATTACCACCTGCTTAACTTCAAGAGTAGCAGCAACATGGCTCACATGTCTACTGGACATGTGAAACAATTCCAACTGGACTTTGATCTCTGCCTTCTTTGGGGAAGATGTGGGGTTTGCTCCACTACAGCCAACATAGGAGAAGGGTTTGGCAGCTATTGATCAAGTAGCTGAATGCCTGCCCCCAGTAGCTTAAGCCATTAGAAGAAGAGAACCAAATTGATGGCTCAATTATAGCCTTTGCTTCTTAGTTCCAGTCAAACCCAGACTATGTAAAACTCTGTCTCTAAAAGAAGTGCATGGTGATGAGATAGCTCAGTCAGTAAAGTGCTCTGGAACAAAATCATGGAGACCTGAGTTCGAATCTCCTGTATTTCTGCGATTGCATAATTTCAATGCCGAGGAGGCAGACACAAGAGGATGCCTGGTCTTCAATGACAAGACTGGCTAGTCAAATCAGTGAGACCCTGTCTCAAAACTAAGACAGACAAACATGGTGGCACATGCCTTAATGCACTCAGGAGGCAGGGACAGGGAGATCTTTAAGTCTGAGGCCACCTGGTCTACATATCGAGTTCTAGGCCAGTCAGGGCTATGAAGTGAGAACCCGTCTCAAAAACGGAAAAAAAAAAATAAAGATGGAGAACAGCCCCCCTCCCATGACTGTCTCCTACTCTCACAAGGGCTCCATTTTCTCCATATTCTAATCAGTGCTTATTACTTTTGGGGGTTTGAAATAATAGCCATCTTGATAAGTATGAGCTAGCACCTCATCATGGTTTTGGTTTGGATTTCCTTAACAATTAGTGTTGTTAGTCATCTTTCCAACACTGTCCCGAAATGCCTGGAATAAATCAACTTTATGAGGCGGTGTGTCATAGGCTTCCTCACTTGGCCCAGGTGTTCTGGAGGCCGGTGGTGATGCAGAGGCACATGGCATCAAGGAAGGAGAGATGTAGATAGATAGATAGATGATGGGCAGACAGAAAGTGAGATAGATGATAGCTAGATAGGTGATAGATCAGTAGACAGACAGACAGAAACTGAGACCTTGTATAACCTTCCTGCCTCAGCCTCCCAAATGCTTGACCAAAAGTGTGAGTCCCCACAAGCTGCTTTGCTCAACTCTTTGATATTTGGCTCAACTCTTTGATAGGAAATCTTTCATCAATTGTCAAACTCTAATTTTAGTATCTTAGCAGCTTCCTAAACATAAGTTTCAAAACACTGGCAAAAGGACAAGTATGGAGCACAAAGAAATTTTGAGAAGCAGAATTCCATGTCCACGTCATAATAAAAATATAGCTTCACAAGGAAGAACAACTCAGTTTTTTCCCCGAGTCTCCTATACTGTGAAGGGAGGCTTCCTTGATTTAGCCCCTGCGACCTGCAGTAGAGATCTAAATAAAGTTACATGTTGGAGCTGACAAGACGGCTTAGCAGGTGCATGCCCTTACGGCCAGCTTTGACTTTGGCAGGCATACCACGCTCTGAGCGCCTTACAACACATAATATAATTTTTAAAAATTAAAAACCTCCAAAAACAAAAATTAGTTGCTCACTGCTTGTTACCATGGCTCCTTTCCCCAGTGAATCTAGTCCATTTGAAGAGGATTCCTCTGTGTATCATTATCCAGTGTGACACCTGGAAGTCGGAGTTCTGTCTATCTTATTGCCCAAAGATTTAAAACTTCAGAAACTAGCACACATATTTTAAGATTAGCATCATTATCTAACATATTTTGTTATTAATTTTTGTTCAAGACAGGGTCTTCCTGTGCAGCCCTGGCTGTCCTCGAACTCACTTTGTAAACCAGGCTGGCCTCATACTCAGAGATCCATCTGCGTCTGCCTCCACATGCTGGGATTAAAGGTGTGTGCACCACCACTGCCCAGCTAATAATTTGTAAACAAACCAACTTTTGCCAGCCAGGGGGCATATGCTTATAATCCCAGCAATGGGGAAGCCAAGATGTTTACCTCAGTTCATGGCTAACCTGGACTACATGGGCAGTACCAGGCCAGTTAGGGCTACACAGCAACACCCTGTCTTAGAATAAGAAAAAATTTAACTTTAAACAAGATGTGGTGGCAGCATTTGGAAGGCTGAGGCAGCATGATCATAAATTAAGGAACATCATGGGCTACATATTGAGACATGGTTTTAAGAGATTTTTGTTTGTTTGTTTTTTGAAACTTTATGTATATATTCACCAAATTTTCTTGACTTAAGTATAATTGCCAGGCTGTGATGGAGAAGGAGAAAAAGAATCAGATAATGTTGAGGAAAAGAACTGACAGCAAATATTCAATATTTTTCACAAGAATTACCAGATACGTTGCAAATGTTTGACTTTCTCATGCTGATGTTTATTACCTGATATTTTCAATTTTCTCTGTCATTTGTGTGCTTTTGACAATCTCTTGAACTTTACAAAAGAAAAAAAAGGAGAGATAATTTCAGAATCTATCCGAAGGACGTAGTCTTTGGCATTGAAATTCTCTCTTTCTATCAGAACAAGACCTCTGTATGCAGGCTTTTGAATCCATCTGGATCTCCCTCTCCACCACAGATTCGCCAAGAACCCTGGTGGTCTCTTCATTAGAGCTGGAGTCAGAACCAAAGGCAAAAGCTGAACACCAGGTGACTTCAGCCACAGTGACGGAAGCCATTTTCTGCCTTATCCCCTGTGTCCTTGTTTCTGCCCCTGCCAAGCCCAAGCACCTGGCATCTACTTCCTGCAGTAGTAGTTATCCAGCCCCTCCCAGCTCAAGCCCCTCAGCATCTCTGCAATAATTCCTACTTATGGTGTGTGTGTGTGGGGAGACACATTATATACCTGGTTCCCAAGCGGCCAGAGTTTAAGCCAGAGTGCACCACTATGGCATTACAAAAATTATTTAATCTCTCTGGATTTGGTTTTGTTGTGGAGTGTTCACTAGAGAAGATGGTTCATACCAATTACTACCCAGCTTTATTACACTGGGTAGCTATCCCAGTGCAGCACAGAACTGTTCTCTGGGTGAGCTTTTAAGCTCAGAAATGGTTCGGAGCTGGCTTACTTCAGTTTACAAAACTAGCTAGAAGCTGAATGACAGAAGCCAAAATGCAAGGTTAGTGCATTTAGAGACTTTTGAAGAACTGTGGACTTTGATGGATTAGGCCTTTATTTTCATTTTGGCAGGTGGTGCTGTCTATGTGTTGAGTTTTACAGCCTGAATGGTACTTCCATCATGGAGTCAGTTGTGCTAAGGTCTGAGGGCTTACGAAGGTCAGAGGCCTGCTACAGTTTCCTGCTCTGGAAAATAAAGGTTAACAACAACCTGGAAGGGTTATATGAGTTGTCCATGCCTACCTGGTGCATAACAATTGCTTTCTTCAAGTGCTCACTCAACCCTCTCCTCCCACTGTACTTTCCACGGCAAACCAAACCTACTTGAGCCTCTATTACAGAATTTCAGGCCCTTGGTTCCGGCTTCCTGCTCTTAGGGCGCCTAACTCCTTGGCAAGAAAAAAAAGAGTTCCATGCCCTGATCTAACTTCTTTGAAGCAAATCTCTGGGGCAGACACGAATAAAAACAAAAGAAACTGTGGCACGTACCAAAGCAGGAACACAGTCCAAAGATAAATTGAGACCTGCTTCCTCCCACAATGCCCGTTAGTCCGGACACAGGGCTCAATTATTATTTGTATGTCTGTCACCCCTGCGTGGACATTATCTAGCTGAGGTCCGGTCCACCTGCTCAGTCTATCATCCCGGGCTGGGACTGCAGCAGGCTGGGCTCTCTGCCCTGCCTTCTCCCTTGCGGGGCGCCGGCCTGGCTGCGGACCGCACAGAGAAGGGGAGGCCGGGTGCTCTCGCCCCACCCCAGCCGTTAGGTGCCCCGGTCCCCAGGGAGCGGCAGAAGGCGGGAACGTCAGCCTCACCCCACCGCCGCTCCCGGGTTGGTTCCGGTCCCTGGAGCCCGCGCTCCGCCCGGTCTGCAGGTGGCTTGCAGGGCGTGGGGGTCGCGAGCCAGAGCGGGGGCCAGTGAGTCTGGCTGTCCTCACAGTGAGACTGAAGCCCTGGGGACAGAGTCAGAGACCCCAGAGGCCGGGACCCTCTGGGGAGATGAGGGATCCACGCGGTTATCTTCCCTTGCGGAGACAAGGGCGACGCTAGCCGCCCAGACAACCACAGCTGGAAACACCCTCCCACCCGGGGAAGTGGGCCGCCTTGGCTCCGCCCCGGCCACACCACGCCCCGGCCACGCCCGCAAGCCTTAAGTTCCTCCGCCGCGGGTTCGCAGCCACTGTCAACCCCGCCCGCAGTGCCTTCGGATCGAGCGCTTCCTAGGCAGTCATCACTCGCGCCTGTCGTCGGACACCGCCGCCCTCACTCGTGTGTTCTCCTGTGGTCCGGTGAGTGTGGCCCCAGCCCTGCGCCGGCCGCACCTGCTCCCTCTCACTCCACCTCTCTTTGCTCTTTCATTTTCCTTCCCTGGAGTTCTAGTTTGCCCTCTTTTGTTCCTTTCTTTCTCTTCCCTTTACTAAGTCCCTTTGTTCTGTGTCTCTGGCGTCCATTTGGTTGTAGGTTAGCCATTATCCGTCCTTTCCTCCCCATGGCCACGATGCATTGTGGGGGTAGCCTGCCGTTGTGGGGGTGGGGGTAGGGGACTTCCACGTCAGCGGCGACCAGGATGACTGTCATCAGGCTGCTCTGTGCCATGTGCCCTCAAACCTGCTCTGGTTTCTGGTGTTGTTTGTGCCTGGAGAAGGCCTAGAAATTAATTGGACACTGTCAGACTCTCCAGTCTGCCCGAGACCAGAGGTGGGAGTAGGGACACACAGAGGGACTGAGCTTGCTTATCATGGTCGCACACAAAGAGACACAATGCTCCACTCAGAAGTCAAGTGACTATATCCCAGCACAGCCAGGCTGCCTATCTACACAACTGTGGGGGAAAGAAGTTTGGAACTCAGCCACAGTGTGGGAGACGTGGCTACCCTGAGTGAAACAGGCCTTGGGTCCCTCTCAGCAGGCTGTCTGAAAGGGCTTGTGTGCTGGATGACCCTTCTTTTGTAGGCTGTGTTCCTGCAAAGAGAACTTGGCTTCTTTCCTCTCACCCACAGGACACATAGTATGATCTTTAAGTGTTTCGTCTCCCAGCCACTTTCTATGGAAAATCGAGGGGATCAGGCCATGATAGCCACTGGCAGTTTTGAAGAAAGGGACACCTTTAGAGAAGCTTGATCCTGGAGGCCTCAGTGTGAGACCTCAAAGCTCCACACCAGGTAAGAGCCAGGCTAAGGAAGCCTGCTGTCCTCTCAGGTCTGTAGTCCAGGACTGCAGTCAACAGTTCATCAAAACTACCCTCCTCCACCCTGGCAAATGACTCCTCATAGTTCAGTAAGCACTCTCGCCACCACTGGCCCTTAAAGATGGCGGTCTGCGGTGTGTAAAGGAAGAGCCTAACCCAAGCATGACCAAACTTGGCAGTCAGCAGCAGAGGGGACAAAGACAGCTTCTACCATATGGGTCCCAGGGATCAATCTTAGTTCCTCAGACTCAGTGGCAAGCACCTTTACCCATCTTGCTGATCTGAATTCTCTTCTTTGGCCATCCCTGTGAATGAGATTAGTTTTTTTTACTACCTACAGTTTTACTTGTCTGGTCCTATCAAATGATTTTTTCTTTTCTTTTGTTTGTGAACAGTCATCGGGGTCTCACCACACATCTTTGGTTGACCTGTGTAGGCCAGGCTGGCCTTGAACTCAGAGATCCGCCTGCCTCTGCCTCCCAAGTCTAGCAACTAATGGCATACATCACCATGCCTAGCACAATTAACTTTCTAGGCCTGGGTTTTAGTTGTAGCAATAGCTTTAGTACAGGTGATCTTTGCCTCTATACCCAACCCTCAAGGGCCTGACCTTTCGAAAACCCGAAACAGTATTCATAATGGCAGCTGAGCCACATGTTTTTGGTCTGGACAGCAACTGAGACTTCATCTTTCTGGTTTTCCCACTATGCTACCACTTAGCTCCAGATCAGGCAGACACAGTGCATGCATCATGCCACTAATGCCTGGAGAAGAGGTGTGCTCAAAGCATCTTAGAACCGTTGAATTGGTGTGAAAGGGCTTCTGTTGTGAAGGGGCCCCTCAGAGCCTGGGACTGAGAAAACAGGCTCTACAGTGTAGAACAAACTGAGCAGCTGTGGAGCCTGTGGACACGGCTCTGAGTTCTCCTCTAACGGGGAGCTAGGGAGGGTACCTAGAAGGAGGTGTCTGCTGGAGTCTAGGAGCACCTGCACCCTTATAGTTTGCCATTTGATTCTAGTCTCACTAAGCCCCAGGGGGCCCTAGACTCAAAGCGAGCCCGTTGTCATGGTGAGTTGCTCTGGTGGCCCTGTTTGTCCCAGCTGTTTTGTTTCCATGGTTGTCTGCATTCACAGGTGACTACCATCACATCCTCCCTCCCCCAGCTAGGGCTTTCCTCCTGAGCCCTAGCAACACAGGCAGCCAATCAAGCTGAGCTCAGAAAAGTTGCACCAATGGAATCAAAGAAGTGAAATTGGGGAAGAAGAAGCAGGTCACCCTCCCCCATTGGGTGCTGGGCTCACTTCCTCCTGGGGCAGTGAGAAGGGTGGTGTTCCAACTCTAAGAACAAGATGGGTCTTTTGGTTTCCTGTATCTCCTCTGCATAGCTGTGACCTGCACCTCCCATCCCACCACAAGGAACTGAGAATGTCCCCCCACTGGGGGAAAACAAACAGGCCTCCTGGTTGACCAGGACTCCCGTCCTTCCCCTGTGCCTGCCAGTGAACCTGGAGAGGTGGATGGTGAACCTCTGTAAACCTATACCTGTGGAAGCAGAGGACCTGAGCTGTGGGGGCTAGCAAGGGTGGAATTAACATCTCTTCAGTAATTACATACCAGCCAGAACCTCTCCGGTAGGGTTTGACCTGCCAGGTCCTGCTCTGGCAGAACTTTCTGTAGCCTTTGGGATAGTCCCACGGAACAGGAATGTGGCCCTCCTCTTTGCAGTCTGTGCCAGCAGATCAGGAGCCGATTGGTGGCTGTGAGGCAGTCTCGGGATGACCGGGAAGCCATTGTCCCTACACTAAATAAGAGGGAGCCCGGTACAGAATCTCAGCTCCTTGCAGGAATTGCTTCCCAGACCCTGCCTGACTACTCTTGGTTCTCTCCCCTGGTTTCCCTCCTGGAACCCCTGAGACCTCCTTGGTGCCTTTAGGGAAAGTGGGCAGGGATAGGTAGGCGGTGAGAGGGAGGGAGCCGGGGGGGAGGCTGTTCCCCAAGGTCTTCTCTTCTTTTGGCTTAGATTCCGGCAGAGTTCCTCTGTCTCGTCTTGCTGATCAAAGGCTCCCACTTCTCCGATTTTTCTCCATCTTCTGGGAGGTAGAAGGAGAACAGAATCATGGTTGGTTTCAAGGCCACAGATGTGCCCCCGACAGCCACCGTAAAGTTCCTGGGAGCTGGGACAGCTGCCTGCATTGCAGATCTCATCACGTTTCCTCTAGACACCGCCAAAGTCAGGCTGCAGGTGAGGATGAAATGAAGCTCCCGGTGCTGTCTCATCTGCTCCCTCTCTGGGTCAGACCTGTCAGGGCGATGAGGATCCTAGAGCTGTCATGAGATCAGCAGAATCATCCGCCTGTGTTTATAGCCACTCCATCTTGGTCTTTCAGATCCAAGGAGAAAAACAAGGGCTAGTGCGCACCGCAGCCAACGCCCAGTACCGTGGTGTGCTGGGCACCATCCTAACCATGGTGCGCACTGAGGGTCCACGCAGCCTCTACAATGGGCTGGTTGCCGGCCTGCAACGCCAGATGAGCTTTGCTTCTGTCCGCATTGGCCTCTACGATTCTGTGAAGCAGTTCTACACCAAGGGCTCAGAACGTGAGTGTGCAGCTAGTACTCAGCCGATGAGTGACCTTAGTTCGCTTAGCCGAATGGCTCCTTTAGGTTTCCCAAGACCCCTGGGAGGATCAGAGGAGTGGAGAAGTGGAAGGGACCCCCACCAAGGCTGTCTAGGCTATGAGCAGGGTATGAGCCCATGAGAGTCCTCACAACCACTGTGGCAGTAGGTGGCCTCCTGGGTCACCTGAGGCTTGAAATAGGGGAAGGACTGGGCCAAAGGCACAATGAAGAAACAGCAACCACACCCTTTTGCCCTGATAGCCTGCATTCTTTTTTTTTTAAGATTTATTTATTTATTATGTATACAACATTCCTTCCGTGTATGCTTGCATGCCAGAAGAGGGCACCAGATCTCATTACAGATGGTTGTGAGCCACCATGTGGTTGCTGGGAATTGAACTCAGGACCTCTGGAAGAGCAGTCAGTGCTCTTAACCTCTGAGCCATCTCTCCAGCCCCTAGCCTGCATTCTTTTATCTCTTTAATAAGCCTTCCTTGGAGGGTAGGGGGTTGAGACAGGCTCTTACTAAACAGCCCTGGCTGGCCTGGAGTTCCCACATCTCTACCTGCCTCAGCCTCCCAAGTGCTGACATTACAAGTATGTGTCACCAACCCCCCTGACATGTGAGGAAACTGAGCACCTACGGCAAGGATGCGTTTCCCAGGATGACACTGTATGAAGAGGTAGAGCTCCACCGAGAACCTGTCACTAGTCCAGTTCTGCTAGGAGAAGTCACCTCTCTTGGTCTTGGGTTTCACATTTGTTAAATGGAACTGACTGATTTCCCAAGGCTGCAAAGTAGCTTAAATGAGCACATTTGAGAAAGTGCTGTCTCCATTTTCTGTTACTCCTTGCTATACCCTTGTGAGGACTCTATAGAGCAAGAGTGGTCTATTGCATGGTGGTTTGGCAAGAATATGGTGCACGTGAGTGCAAGCCTGGCTGACCACTGACCCGTGTGCCCACAGATGCAGGCATCGGGAGCCGCCTCCTGGCAGGGAGCACCACAGGTGCCCTTGCTGTCGCTGTGGCCCAACCTACAGATGTGGTAAAAGTCCGCTTCCAGGCTCAGGCCCGGGCTGGCAGTGGTCGGAGATACCAGAGCACTGTCGAAGCCTACAAGACCATTGCACGAGAGGAGGGCATCCGGGGCCTCTGGAAAGGTGTGTGCTGGGTGTTGACTTTCCTGTCCTCCCCTCCTCCCTCTCATGCCCTGGGCTCACACAAACTCTCCTTACTCTACAGGGACTTCTCCCAATGTTGCCCGGAATGCCATTGTCAACTGTGCTGAACTAGTGACCTATGACCTCATCAAGGATACTCTCCTGAAGGCCAACCTCATGACAGGTACATTAGGGTCAGTAAGAGCTGGGGGGGGGGATTTGTTCTCTAAAGACCACATCTTCTCATCTTGTTTGCCTTTTGCTTATAGTTTATATTTCTTACCATTCAAATTCACTTTGTACACATTAGAATAGGCTAGATTGGCCAAAAGAATCTTTTAAATTCTCCTAAGGGATCATAGTTGCAGTCTGTGTCTTTTAAACCCCTCTCCTTACAACTCTTTCCTGCTGCAATCACGGGTGAGGGTGGGCTGGGGAGAGCTGACTGCCTTTCCTGCTGCTCTGTGGCAGATGACCTCCCTTGCCACTTCACTTCTGCCTTTGGGGCGGGCTTCTGCACCACGGTCATCGCCTCCCCCGTTGATGTGGTCAAGACGAGATATATGAACTCTGCCTTGGGCCAGTACCGCAGCGCAGGCCACTGTGCCCTTACCATGCTCCGGAAGGAGGGACCCCAAGCCTTCTACAAGGGGTGAGCCTCTGATCCTCACCCAACTCCAGGCCTCCTAGAAGGGAGGGAACCACCAGGAAGTGAGATGCAGCCAAGCGCCAAACATCCCAAAGTTGTGGTCACCTCTGTTTTTTAGAGGTTAAAATGGGGATTCAGGCTGGGGGGAGGACAGTGGCTCAGTGGTAGAGTGCTTACCTAGCATGCTAGAGGAGTCTACTCACCAGTCCAGCAAAACTAGTGAGTTGGCTGCTGGCGATTCTTACTCTTGGGCACAGAGCTGTGGGGGCTCTTCTTCAGGTCCTCTCAGCCTCCTTTGAGACAGAGTCCATGGGTTGGATGGATGGCTAGGCCCCATGGTAGAAGCAGAGGGTGGAGGTACCTCCATGACTTGTGTTTTCTCTTTCTAGGTTCATGCCTTCCTTCCTACGCTTGGGGTCCTGGAACGTAGTGATGTTCGTCACCTATGAGCAGCTCAAAAGGGCCCTGATGGCTGCCTACGGATCCCGGGAGGCACCCTTTTGAGCATCTTCCACTGATGCTGGACCCTGCTTCCCTCGCTGCCCTGCCTTTTCCTCCACCCTCTGCCCAGCCCCACACCTCTTTCCAATCCCTCATTTCCCTCACCCATATTCCCTTCCCACATTATCTCCCTGTGCCCCAGTGCCAATGGCCCCACAGTGAGAAGGCCTGGCACCAGTCAAGACCCTGAGCCCTTAGTCATTTTTGACAGTTAAACCCAAATCTTTGTCTTCATTCCCAGCCCAGCTCAGCCAGCCTCCGCCCATAAAGCAAGCTCAACGTTGGTGTCTTCTATCTCTCATAAACTGTGTATAGAGGTCTTGGGCCAGTGGGCCTTTTCAGCACCTTGGCAGGCAGGGGAGGAAGCCAGTGACTTTAAAAAGGGATGACGGTAACATCTGGAGAGGGGTTCATGGGGTCATCTAGTCCATTTCTCCAGACCCAGCCTACACTGAGGGGACAGTGGAACAGCCCACCTGCCCTTCCCTTGGGACTCTGTAAGCTGTCACTCAGAGCTGCCATCCCCCCCTCCCCCTCACCGGCCAGGCCTTCCGATCTGCAAAGTGAAAATACTCCTGTCCCTGAACATCAGCTTGTTGAGAGATGTAGACAAACTCCTTCCATTTTGGGGGACTTGTTTTAAAACACATAACCTACCTCCCCAAGTCATAGACTACCGAGGGCAAGTTAGGCTCTCCCTAACTATAATCACACCCTTGGGCATGCCCTGAACCAGGAGGACAGGGCTTGGGTCCCTGGCAAACATTCAGCCTGTAGGGATTTTGTTTTGATGTTTGAGACAGGGTTTCACACTGTAGCCCAGGCCGGTCTGGAACTCACTTTGTCCAGGCTGTTCTCAAACTTACTACGATTCTGCCTCAGCTTCCCAAGTGCTGGGATTACAGCACCACACCTGACTTCTAAGGACCCTCTCGTGGAAGTCTTACCCTCTCTGAGGTTGGCGACCATTTGTGCATTTCAGTTTATCTTTAGGTAGGAGAGGGAGGCAGGGCTGCTTCTTTTCAAGGAGCAGGGACTGTGAGGTCCCAGATCTGGACTGTGTCAAGTTTCCGAGGCCCATTTTATACAGGTTTCAGACATCTTATGCCTGTCTCGGATGAGGGCCAAGACAAAGCATACAGTACTGGGGCTCCTTGGGGAATTGAGTCTGGCCACTGTGAAGCCAGGCCTGGATAACAGAATGTCCTCCCAACCTAAAGCTGCTACGGCTTCTGGCCCTCCACTCCTTAGCAGGATGTGGATCAGAGCTGGAGGACTGCGTCTTCCCAATGCTTGACAAGAGGCCAGGCTGTTAGGCTGACTCCCGGAGAACAGTGTGCTCAGTCCTCGGTTTCTGATAGCTCCAGCCACAGTCTCAGGCCTGATAACAAGCCACAGTGAGGGTGGATCAGCAGTGCAACCTGGGCTCTTTGCTTCACCACAGAAGGACACAACAAGTGGAGGTCTGGCCATTGTGTTAAGTCCTCCAGGGAACATTACTACCCTAGGCATGTCTACCAACAGCTAACAAAGAGGTCCAGGGAGGGCACACAGTATGCCAGCCATGTGTTCTGACATGTGGCATAGATGATGGAGAATTCTATCAGATGATCTGAGAAAGGGGAGGCAATTATTAAAAATGTAGCAGAAGCCTCAGTAATGTGAGCGCATGGACGATAAACCCTGCTTTGCCCCCTAGATAGCCCAGCTTCCCACAGAGCCCTTCAGGAGGGTGGGTAGCAGTGGCCGGAAGTCCTACTTCCACAACCTCCCTGTAGCTGGAGGCTTGCCCTCACAGCAGGCAGTCACAATCAGTTGTCAGTTCCACAGAGCACAATGATTCACTTGCCATCTGCTTTCCACAGGTCATTATGAAGGGGTTCATAGGACTAGAGGAATGTCTCAGCAGTCAAGAACACTAGCTACTCTAGCAGACCCAGTACCTGTATCTGTAACTCCAGTTCCAGGGAGATCTGTTGCCCCCTCTGGCCTCTGAGAGTAGTGCATGCATATGGTGCACTAACAAATGTAAGCAAAACACTTCGAGACAAACAACAGAAAGACTATTTTTTAAAAGGGACCATCTGGTGGTGGTGGCACATGCCGTTAATCCCAGCACCTGGGAGGAAGAGGCAGGAGGATCTCTTGAGTTCGTGGCCAGACTGGCCGACAGAGTGAGTTCCAGGATGGCCAGGGTCACACTATAAAACCCTATCTCAAAAAACAAAGCAACAACAAAAAGGACCCAGAGAAGTGAAGTGA
>JAQHUG010000594.1:31591-46971 GCA_028555095.1 Dicrostonyx torquatus
GAGTGCTGGGATTAAAGGAGTGTGCCACCACCGCCTGGCGGAAATTGAGATTTTTGAGATGTGTAAATGTACATGTTCTCAGTTGATGTTGTCAAGTTCTTCCATGTCTGCGGAGTTTTAAGGTGGCCTCCTGAAATGATGCGCGACTGTTCTCTCTCTTCTAGAGTCTGAGTCTGAAGCTGAAGAAGGTGACTGACTTTTGAGACAACATCCTCAGTAAAGCAAACAGGAGTTGTAGATAAAATGTCACGTCTCATGTGTCCTGGTTCTTACATCTTCCTACCTCCCTATATCAAGCATGATATAAGGGCTTTCATGGCAATTTTTATTTTAACTTTTTATGGCTCCTGGAAACGGTGGGTTTGGTTTCTGAAGCCGTGTGGAAGGAGCTGCAGGGGCTGTAGAATTGAGTCTGATGTCAGTGACCTTCTACCTCCTGTCTTTTCTACTGTAATAATGTGACGTGAGGCCGTCCTCAGTGAGCAGTTCACTTTATTCCCTCGGTTTTCTATAGAAACAGTTTTCGAGATATGATTTGGTTAAAAGTAATTTGTTACAAGAAATTCTGTTTGCAAATTAAACTGTAAAAGTATCCAAAGTCTCCAAAGGCAATGATTTGTGTGATATTCAGTGTGCCCGGAGCCCTGTTCATCAGTGGAATCCTGAGTGTTCAGACCTTTGCTCCTGTGTGAGCATCTTATTGTCCTTTTAGCCCAGATGTGTGCTCTCTGGTTCCATCCTTGGGAAAGCCGTGGAGGGCAACCCCGAGTCTGAGACCTCACACAGGGCAGAGGGAGGACGGCGGCTGAGCTTTTCCCTAGACACGCGTGTGTTCACTTGCACCTTTCAGGTGGATGCAGTCGATGCTCGTCATAGCAGCTTTGAACTCGGGAAAGGACACAGCTAGACTGAACAGACTCCCTCGCCTGGAGCCACAGCCGCCTCCCACCTGACCATGGGCCTGGCTTCCTTTTGCTGTATTCAAACATCTAGTAACAGCCTAGTTACCGGTGTTTTGTTTTGCTTTTTTGTTAAATTGCCATGAGCCAAATACTTCCTTTAAATGATTAATTCATTTATTTTAATGGCTGCCTTTTTCATTGCTTTTCTTTTTGCTCTCCATCTGTACTTGGTAGGGGGAAAGGCTAAAGGTGAACATTTTCAGTTTTTTAATTGGTAAAAGGAAATAGACTAGAATAATGCCACCAGAGACCAAGTGAAAATTGCCCACTTTTGAAGGTGCCATTCTTAGAAGCCAATAATTTGGTATTTAAAGCTTATCTTGAGAGAATACCATGTAATATAATTTGAAATAAAGGTATAGTAGCCTTGAGAACATTATAGCAAAATCATTGATGGGTGGGGTGAATTTGTAAAATGACTGACTTTGATAAAGTTTCATGACAGGCAAAAATGTATTCACTAGATTCTGTGTAGTCATCTGCTGCTCCTTTGTAATTTGTAGTCCTAAAAATTAATTTTTTTTAAAAATAAAGTCCATCCTTAACATTTAGGTTTTATAGATCAGTCTTTTTTTTTACACCCCCCCTCCCAGCAAATCCCATGATCCCTTATGACACACACCCCCAGCAAATCCCATGATCCCTAGCGGTGTACTGTGTGCTGTGCTTTCCAACGTCTCCTGTGTAGGCATTAATGGTTTGTCTCCCAGACTCCACTGAAACATCATCGCCCTTTCTACACCTCGCATGTTACCACCGCTCGAACGCACCGTTTATTACATACTGTGTTTAGTGTGGAGTCTTCCAGAACTACGTTACGATCTTTGATCATAGATCCTTTTACTTATCAATAATAGTCCATGGGTAAGGCACCTGTGACTACAATGTAAAGGGAACCATTTATAAAAAGATTCTCATTTTGAACTTCAATGCCAACCTCTGGCCTCTAATATGTAATTCCTAGTAGAGATGTTGAGACTGTTGTGTCAGTTTCCTAGGCCTTCAGTCTCTGGAACACTGTACTGTGTGTTTAGAACTGATGAGAGTCACCTCGCTGGGACTGCCGTCCTTACAAAATCTCCAGGTGCCAAGATGCCACACGTTTTACTTGGCACAGTGATGGTGTCAGGAGATGCATGTGACCAAGGGGTTAACTGCAGCCGTGTTCAAGTTTTCCATTATCCGAATCCCCAGACCCCTCTCTCCCCATAGCACCTCCCAATAAATTTTAATATACTGTGCTGTGTCTGTGCTTTATACATTGAACGTGTAAAAGTATTTTTCATATCCTCTCAGAATAAACTTACTATTGAGAAAGTGTTTTAATATAACCTAAAGTAGAGAGGTTAATGTTTTTTTTCTATCAAGGTCGCTGGAAAAGCCCTCCACCCCCTACCTTTCCCTCCCCCTTCTCTCCAGTCTTGGTAATGATAGACTACCATTGAGCCATCTTGAGATGGTCTCATTAATGTACTCAGGGAGCCCTCATCTCCTGGTCTAGGCCTGTAACGGGCAATTCATCACCTGTGATCTATGCCTTAGCTCCAGGCAAAGCCTTTTCCCTTGGCCTTGGTGCTTTGTGAATTTTCAATCCCCCCCCCCCCAAGGCAGCTCTGTAGCTTTGGAGCCTGTCCTGGAACTCACTTGATAGACCAAAATGGCCTCAAGCTCACTCATGGAGATTCATCCACCTGTCTCTGCCTGGGATTAAAGACATGAGTCACTACCGCCTGACCTCAATTATAAAGCAAAGCACCAGGCCCCACATTCTACGTCCATGTGTGGAGAGGCACTGAGGCTCAACCTCCAGCTTCCACAGGCAGCTGTACAAATGTTCATAGTGAGGATAAAAAGTAAACAAAGCTGCTTTACTACAGGAACACCCATTACATAAAGTATTTCTAGACTCTAACTGGTGCACTTGGGAGGTAGAGGCAGGTGATCTACAGAGTGAGTTCTAGGACAGCCTTAGCTACACAATGCCCCCCAAACAAAATGACTACAGAAAGACAGCACACCAAACTACAGACTTTTATAAATTCATAAGCACAAAGTTTATTCCAAATTAGTCATTCTATGATTACTGAAAGATGTTTGTTGTCTGGCTTGGCCATGTATTTAACAAATCATGTAAACAAGAACACTGAGAAATGGACAAAGCTATACAAATAACTTAGTATTTACAACTGGACTGATGCAGTCTATAAGTTCTTTCAGAGCTCTCCGATACTATGTGTGTTTTCTAAGGGGGTGAAAGAAAGGGTGCTTTAAGGCTTCCCTCAGAGTAATCCTCTTGGCTGGGTCATACTCCAACATTTTCCCAATGAGGTCAAAGAGAAGCTCGTGTTCCGCATCTTGAGAGAGCATAAACTCCTGGAACAGAAAAACGTTCTTACCATCTGCTGCACACAAAACTCAGAATCATGGGTTACTAGCCTCCTCCTCTAAACCATTATTAAAATGTTTCTAGAAGAAAGGGGTCGGGGGATAAGCCTAGCACTGGGAGGCCGATATGAGTTTAGGAATGGCCTGGACTATACACATTAATAGAATAGCAAGACCTGTGTCAGAAACCAAAACTCAAAGCAAGAGATAGATTGTAAGTCAGCAGGAGACTATGAGGGCCGGGGTTCAATCTCCACCACAAAGTGAGGTCAAAGCGGGAACTCAAGTCCAGCTTCTCTCACAACCACCCCCGCTCACCTTCAGGGGTTTACAGCGCCGTGAAACGTATCTGCCAGCAGAGCTGTGCTCATCCCAGTCTAAGCGATCACGATGGAAATATTTACGTTTCCTGGAACAGTTAAACATCCACATTACTATGCTACTATTTTTCCGAGCCTAAAGATATGAAGTAGCATCAACTACTAAATTTTTCCAGGTTAAATCCTTTTCCAGAGGTTTAAGACATTGGCCAAGCAACAGAAAAACTAAATTATTCACCATCAATAATGTAATATGCTATTTAAGAATTTTTAAAAATAGTGGTATTAAAGATGCTACGACTCAAAACATACCTGGTTTTCTGGATCATGTGCTTTGGCAGTGGTCCAAGAATCCTTTCCATCATTGCTAAATGTTCCCTGCTGTCGTGAGTCTACGACACAAACACTTGTTAACCAAGATTCACATCGAGCACACCCACTCTACAACCCAGGACTGTCTTCTAGTCCCAACTACTCAGAGTCACAGGGAGGTCATCAAAACGGTGTCAAAGCCTGCACTTTGCCAGGGTCATCCCTAAAAGACTGGTGACAACTGCTTACAATATTTGTAACACTGCCTAAGACAAACTACACAATTCTAATTTTTTGTGCTTTTTAAGCAGTAAGAAAAAAAGCTATTGTGTAAATGTAATTCTTTGAATTAAAGTATTTTACACAAACAGGCACTTTATAAATGCAATTCACTAAAACATATCATTGTCACTCACCGGAAAAACTGTAAACCCGAGATAATACTCAATAAGAATGCATCCGATACTCCAGACGTCACACGGCTGCGACCACCCGAGGGCTGCAGAGGAAAGCACAGCGTCAGGAGAGCTCACACAGGCCACACCAGCCAAGACCAAGTTCTCAATAGTGTGACGTTCGTTCACAGCCCCCAGGAGCATTAACTAGATCCCTGACTTATTTTGGTGCACGGTAGACAATAAGTCAGACTCTGGACAGTAGTTCAGACTGTCCTGAGCAGGGAGGAATTCTCGACTCAACCCTCAGGTGCCGGGATTATAGAGACATCACACCAGGGTTTGTCGGATGCACAATTAACAACATATTAACAATTGATTTTAAAGGCTAAGCCACAGGCTAGCTCCATAGCAGCTAAGTTGAGTTCCAAAAAACAAGATTTTTGTCTTTGGAACAGGATTCAGTATGTGGCCCAGGCTGGTTTCTAACTCAAGGGAACTACCAGTCTCTGATTTAAGGTGTGTGCCACCATGCCCAGCAATCTGAAGACACTTAACACAATTCTTTCTTTTGGTTTTGAGACAGGGTTTCCTAATAGTTACAGAGCCTGTCCTGGAACTTACTCTGCAGACCAAGATCTGGTCTTGAACTCATGAAAATCCACCTGCTTCTCGTACAAAGTGCTGGGTTAAAGGGGTGTGTGATGATCACCGCCCGGGCTAACATAATTTCTGATAGTGTTTTTATGTTTTGATAATCCTGGATATGGGGCTAAGGGAATTGGCAGGTTAGACAAGAGCTGTACCACAGAGCTACGTTCTCTAGTCTGGAGCATGATGTAACGATAAACTGTAAACTCAATGCTGGCTCTAATAAAGCAATGTGGGCTGTTAAGCACAAGCACTAACCCAAGATAACTTCGGGCGCTCGGTAGTGTCTCGTAGACACCAACGTGCTGTGATGTTCATCATCATACGTTGCACTTCCAAAGTCTACAACTTTAATATCTGGATTTATGACGGTGCGTTCATCACGTTTCTGAAAATCGTTAAGTGACAAATGAAGACAAACTATCGAAACAAAGTACTCACAAACACCATGACAACGTTCTGAGGACTTACCATTTTGGGATTATAAGCCTCCGTGTAGTCAGACTGCACAAATAAGATGTTTTCAGGCTTTAAGTCTGTGTGAGTCAATTTATTACTGTGCAAAACTGGAAAGAAGTACAGAGTCACTATAGTCTCAAAAAGAACAGTAAGTCACAAGCCTAACATGGTAAACTATGCTTATCCCAAGTCTCCGTGACAAGGTCTGTCTCCATAGCCCGGCTTTCCTAAAACTCACTTTGTAGACCAGTCTGACCTTAACCTCAGGCATTCACCTGTTTCTTGAGTGCTGTGCTCAAAGACCCCCACCCCACCTGGCTGAGACTCGTACTGGTGAATGTCAATGTCAATTCTCAGCATCCATATCAAGTGGTCTAGAAGCACCTGTCGTGTCAACTCGCACCCTGGGACTGCGATTACCTGCAGTCATGTGTGTGATGTGCACACACGAAAATAACAAAAAAATTAAAAAAATCTAATCCCCAAACCTCTGGTGTCTCCCTATGTACTGTAACACATAATCTCAGTTTATAAGGAAATTCACCCGAGGTGTGAGGAAATACATGCCTGATGTGTTATTTCAGTCATACATGTTTTATCTATCCACAACACTCAGGGCAGGATCCTGGACCTGAGGTTATACAGTGAGACTGAAATCCATCATTCCCCAACTCCAGTGACACGTGTCATCTCAGCAGTAGGACAGAGCACAAGGCCAGCCAGGACTGCAGTGAGACCATGCCCGAGTAAGAAGTGGTCAGCTGAGAACGATGGCCGCCATCTGTACTCCCAGAGTTCAAAGGCAATAGGGAGTTCAAAACTCTGTCTAAACATGTGTTCAGGCATGGTGGGCGACTCTAATGAAGCAGAGATTTGTTGCATTTAAAATTTCCAGAGCTCACACTAAATCAGTCTTAAGCATATATATACCTTTCCTTTTGTTTTGGCAGGGTTCTAATGCAGATACAAAGCCATAAATGGCCTTTAATTCTGATCTTTTTGCCATCTACCCAGGTAAATTACAGGCATAACCACCATGTCTAGTTTACACAGCACCAGAGAGCAAACCCAACACTTTGGATATGGTAAGCAGCTCCCGACCTCCTCTGCAGACTAAACTAGGGACGCGTGCGTGCTTACGTCACACCCCAGACTATGCATTACACTGCTATCTATACAGTTAGGGTGTACATTTCATCTTTTCTGTTTCAGGGCAGGGTTTCTCTGTGTAGTCCTGGCTGTCCTGGAACTTGCTCTGTAGAGCAGCCTGGCCTCAGAGAAGACTGCCCATCTCTGCCTCTAAGTGTTGGGCTTAAAGGTTTGCCACCACTGCTGGGCTTTTTTTTTTGGAAGATTTTTGAGTTTTCGAGACAGGGTTTCTCTGTGTACCTTTGGAACCTATCCTAAACTGGTCTACAGACTCAAAGAGATCCACCTTCCTTCTCCCTGCCTCCTGAGAACTGGGATTAAAGGCATGCACCACCACCCAGCTCGAACAAGCTTCCTATGTTTTATCCACCATCACCCCACCCATCCACATCTATTCTCAGACTCAATTTTTAAATCCCTCATTAGATCTCATCTCACAGCCTTCTGTGGTGATGGGCACAGAACAAAAGGCCTCATTTCTGTAATGAACTATAGCCTCCAGCCCTACTAGGTTCTCTTTTTAAAGATCCAAATTAACCTGACATTATAAGGTTTGGAAGGCACATCAAGAACTTACAATTAACAGATCTGCAGATCTGATATGCCATCTTCCTAATGTGATCCATCCGAAATGGCAGAAAACCATTTTCCTTGATGAAGTCATAAGTACTGAGACCCAGAAGTTCAAACACAATGCAAATGTGACCACGATGCTCAAACCACTCCAACATCTGGACACAGCGGCTATGAACACATAAATATAACTCAATAGATTTCAATCCAAACCTACCTGAGACTATTTCCCAAGTTTTAATTTGATACTTACAAAGTACTGTGGGGATCTGTTGTATTTAAGTGTTCCAGAACTTGTATTTCTGACCGAGCGGCTTCACAGTATCTGTCCACATTTTTAACTATTTTTACTGCTACATGTCTACCTCCCCTGTTAGAATAAAATCCAAGTTAAAAAGGCAATAATCCAAGCTAGGTTTTTAGTTCCAAGCACCGTGGAGACAGAGGCAGGAGGATTTGAGACCAGCCTGGTCTATAGAGTTCCAAGACAGGCAAGGGGTACATAGAGAGGCCCTGTTTCAAAAAGAAAAATGCCAATACTGCAATTCAAAGCGTCAAAAAAAAAAAAAACCAAAAAACAAAAACAAAAAAAACACCGTTCACTGTGCCAGAATCAGTAATTTCATTATTTAATAAGTAACAAATACTTTAACCAATATCACTACAAAGTTATCCTTTGTTCCTTCAATTAAACAATATGTATTCTTTAATTGGTGCATACATATATTTAATAATACTATTTAGTTGGCTTTGTTTAAAAAAAAATGTAAGAGATCAGGTTTTATGGTAAAGACCTCGGACCCCACCACTGAGTTCCAAGCCTGCACAATAAGACCCTGTCTCAAAATCACCAAACAATACTTTTACCTATGGATTTCTTAAGCCTAAATCAAAAGACCCAAGCTTAAGAAGGTTGTATGGGTATCAGCTAAACTAATTTTCTCTACGAAAGAAGCAAGGTTCTGAAACTTACGCTTTATGATCGATGCACTCCACTACTTTCCCAAAGGCTCCTTCACCTAAAGTATCCACAACTTCATCTAAAAGAGAGAAATACATCTCACTCAACGAGAAGGGGAAAGAACGTACTTAATGCTATCAGTGCAGATTATTCTAGGAGATGCTACAAATTTCCTCATCTTTAATTACTTATCCAACACCATCCAAAAACATACAACTATTCTTACAATTGATTTCATTCTCAGGCTAATTGCATTAACTTGAGTTACTGCTCTGGAATTTCTGTACAAATATTAAAACTCTAAAGAAAGTAAAGACACAAGCCCCTCCCACCAAAAGAAATGAAAACAAAGCAAAACAAACAGAAAGAAAAGATTTCCAAATTCCTATAATCTTAATCTATATATACATAGATTATGTTATCTGAAAAGTGAGTAAGTGTTGAAAAATATTCTATACATCTTGCACTTAGAACGTCTCCACTCTGACAGATCAGGTGACCCTCCTCATCATGCTCTACACTCCTCGATCCTTTCCTTCGGTGACTCCTCTGGAAACGTCATGTGGGCGGCACCAACATCATCCAGCCAATCAATATACCCGAGTGAATTCAGGGCAGAATACGAAATTCATTCAGCGGGGAGATATTCAGGCATTCAGATACACGCCAGGCCACAAACGGTTGGCAGGAGCAATTTCAAATTCAGTCCCCAGAAATTCACAGGGCACATAGTTTATGTTAACAGGAGAAAAACATGGCAAGGAACAGATTTTCAGATAAGATACTCAATACGGTAAGGCAACAAAACACAAACACAATTGTTTTTCTTTTTAAAAAAATGCTTATCTGTAGCATTCACTGAACCATAATTGTAGGTTTCTAGTGTCCTTATTTCACGCTACACAACTGTAGGATGCAGTATTTATCTGTAGCACTGTGGCCAAATTAAGACTCCCTCTCTAAGAAAACAGGTATTAAAGCAGTAAACCACAGTGTTCATTTTGGGAGGGAAAAAAGATTTGGCACATAACATTACAGCATTTAAAATGTCATCTGTTATCGTTTTCAAATACACGAAACCACTAAGTTCAAATCTGTAGTTCACTTAATGAGAAAAAGATTATAAAACAGGTTAAATAAGTCAACTAACCCTCTCACACACAAATACCTAATTCTTTGTGATAAGCTGAACTCATCAAAATAAAACTTCTTAATATTAGCATTAAGAAAATTTTTTTAAAAAATTATTTGTCACCCCTCCACTAATGAAATGACAGTAACTAAGGAGCGGCTAACAAGTCTATTTCTACAGAACTAGATAAACTGGTTTTGTGAATTCTCTACGCAGTGCACAAATCCTAAAAGAACACTCCTGGCACACTGGAGTTGTGATGTATAATTAATCTTAACAAATCTGCTTCCTGTCTGTGGGAACATTAAAAAGTGCGCATACCCCATGTGAGCGACGACGGGAAGTGCTGTGGTGAATCCTGCTCCGCCCACTTCTGCCAGAGGACTTGCTACTATGGTTCTGATATCTGCTCGCGTGCTCTCCACAGTAATAGCCTGGCTCACAGCCCGTGTAGTCGTTCCTGTACTCATCAACGTAGCGCCGGCTGTGATAGGCCCTCTCGTTTATGGATCTGCTCCCCAGATAATAGCTACAAGAGGAGTTTGCTTTATACACCAAAGCAAAACACACAAAAACCCAACACCGATTCCCAAGTTTTCTCTGCAGCGTAGGGAACTGAACTCAAGGCCTTTGCCCAAGCTAGGTATTCCACCACTCATCTCTGATTATGCAACTGAGTGACCGCAGTTATGTGGTCCCCACGCTTTCCGCACGTCGGGCAATCCATCTACATCTGAGCTACAATACTAGGCTAAAAAGGTCGTTTTTTTTTTTAAATTGCTGTTTTTCAAGACAGGGTTTCTCAGTGTGGTCCTGGCTGTCCTTGAGTTCAGAGACCCGCGCGCCTCTGCCTCTGGGATTAAAGGCACGTGCCACCACTGCTCAGCTGAGAAAAAGGAATGTTCTTACTGAGGAATACAGGGGTTTTTATACTTTGTTTTATGCACCTTGTGAAGAAGTATTTTTGATCATGTGCATGTGTCTCTCTGTACGGGTAATGCCCATTGGTGTAGGAGAGGGCACTGGGTCCCCAGGAGGCGGAGTTACAGGTTATACTGAGTGTGCCTGAAGAGCTGGAACCAAGCGCTGCCTGTATGTACTCTGACCCGCTGCCCCCCTTACCCATCAGTTGTTCTGGAGTGATCGTATCTGCATCGCTTATGCTCGCGGGCACTGCTGTGCGATCGCCTCCTTCTCTTATGGCTGCTGCTGCTGCTCCAGGTTCCATAATCCCAATCTCTCTCATCCCAGGCAGGATAGTAAGTTCCCTGTAGATGTCGCATCTACACAAGACAAATGGTCCTAATGAAATCCGATTTCTGTGATGCTCACTAGTAAAAGCTTCCTTTGCAAATTCACGCTAGTTTTGATTTTTTTCTTTCCCAAATAATCTCCCTCTAGTGGTCCTGGAAATACAGAAATTGTTGTCAATTATCTGAAATCATAAAAATTACTGCACTGTCTCAATCTGGAATCTGAATTTTATTTTCACATTTTCTACCTCGTTCTCACCGTCCCCAAATTTATAAAAGTAGAAAGAGATTTCTAAACAGCCCAGGTGAAATTTCACCACCACCCATCCAGAAGGTTCACACAATTCAATTCCTCCCAGGAACTATTGGGCCCTAAAGCCCACTTACCAAGGAGGGGTCGCCCCAAGAGACCACTCTCACACCAGTTGTTGCAAAAGCAAGAGGAAATTTATTGACTCGGCCATGGGAGGAGGAGGACCCCAGAAGGCTGTGACAGGCTACTTTTAAAACAAAAAAACCGCAGAAGCAGAAGGGGGGAGCCCAGAAGTTGTCAACTCCTGTGACTGGCATGTTTAAGGGTCGGCTGCCTATAATTGCTGGGGGCCATGGTGGGACAAGCGGTTACTGGATCAGGTGAGTCAAAGAGGAACATCTGCAGGTCGTTTGGCCTCAGTTCCAGGAACTGGGCCTTTTCTGAGAAAAACCCGCAGAGAGAGATTATCAGGTTCCTGGTTTGGGGGAGGGAGGGTCAACAACGCCGAGGTGCCCCAGAGTCTCACTGAACAAATCTCCCTCCAAAACACCCGAAACCAACCCTAACTAACTTTTCTCTGTTTAGATGTGTTTCTTACGGCTCAAAACTGCCCGTTCCACAGGTGACCTCATTTTTCAATGCTCCTTCAAGTAAATTTCCACTGTTAGCAGAGGGAGACAGGGAAAAAATACGGAGACGTGGGAGGGAAAGCCCGAGAAAGAAAATACGGGAGGTAAGCCGAAATGCCTTGCCTTTCGTGCTGAGCCAGCCGACTTCAGGCATCACGAAAACAACCAATTTACCGACAGGGCAGAAGCCAGGACGGTGACGGCAGAAAAATTGTTTACTGGAGAGGGGAGATGATTCACACCCGTGGGGCGCGCTCCCCGCCCGTTCCCGAAAGGTAAACAATGGCCGTCCCGAGTACTTCTTACAACCCTCGCTTACAAAGGAAAAAAAATTAACTTTTAACACTGTAAAAAGTACACGCTTTGAGCCCTGTCTAAATAAGGCTTTCACGATCTCTAGAGCCGCCGAAACCCTAAACCCGTCTTTCCGCTCCAGCTCCACCGCATTGATTGACACCGCGGCCTCCTTAGTTCTTTTCTCCCGCGAGGCCGGCTGTCGCCTGGGGACAATCTCCAAGCTGTCCCCACAGCGCCCAACCACACCGTCCTGCGGGACCCGCCTGGGTCACAGAGACACAAAACCGGCCCCGACACCGGTTTCCTCGGGCGCCACCGAGAGCGAGCGGCGCGGAGGCCGCGCCCTGGCGACGCCATTCCGCGGGGGCGAGCGCGGTCCGGGCGCCTCCGCCATCTTGGGCGCGGCCGCTGCCGTCGGGGACCCTGGTTCCGCCGTCGCTCGGGCCGCCCCGGCGGGGACACCGTCCCTGCCACCGGGCAGATCCGCAGGCGGGGGCTCGGCGGGGCTGAGCGGAGCGGCCGCCGGGAAAGGGGAGGCGAGGCGGCCTAGCACCGCGACCCCCGGCGCGGCCCACGGGAGCGCACGGCGGGGCGGCGTCCGCACCGACCCCGCGGCTTACCTTTCCGCTGAGACGCCGATCACGGACCACGGTGACGGAGCTCGCCAGGCGACGGCGGAAAGGACGAGGCAGCGACGACGAGCTCCCGGCACAAAATGGAGGTGACGGCCGCGGCGCAGGCTTCTTCTCCAAGACGCGAATGACGAAGATAGCGCAGAGGGGCGGGGCCTGCGCGCACCCGCCCTGAGTGCGCAGGCGCGGGCTCGCCCTCGGCGGTGGGGGAAGATCGTGGAGGCGGTGGCGTTGTCTCCAAGGCTTCCTCTGAGCCTCCCTCCTTCCTCCCCACACCGCAGTCATGGTGCTGGTCTCCTCTGCTCTCCCAGAAAAACCTGGTCTGACTCTGCAGACCTGGCACATGAAGAAGTCGAGGGAATTAAGGTCAGAAGGAGCTCGCGCCCTGATTGCAACCGTTCAACGTTTTTTTTTTGTTGTTGTTGTTCTGTTTTTTCGAGACACGGTTAGTTTCTGTCGGTTTTAATAGATTTTTAAGAGATTCTGCGGCCGTTTGGTCTGCATTTCCTGCTTACTGCGGTGACGTGTATCTTCTCAGATCACTGATGGAGGTGATGACCAGGCTGGTGGGGAGCTTTGTCGCTTTGACGGCAGCAACCAAAGCTTCAGCTACCTTCTCAGTTCTCTTCGTGTGTAAAAATGAGGCTTCCAGCTGAGTAAGACAGTTTACCTTGCCACAAGACTCTAAAAAGAAATAAGCTCAGATGGGCGGTGGTGGTGGCACACACTTTTAATCCCAGCACTCGGGAGGCAGAGGCAGGCGGATCTTTCTGAGTTCGAGACCAGCCTGGTCTACAAGAGCTAGTTCCAGCGCAGGCTCCAAAGCCACAGAGAAACCCTGTCTCGAAAAAACAAAAACAAACAAACAAAAAAACCTCCTTAACTTCTGTCCCATATTTCCAGTCAATTAAAAGTTGCAAAGTCTTCCTAGCCCCAGATGGTCCTGCAGAGCCTGCCCAGAGTGAAAGCCTGCTCTTTCCAGAGTTGGCCACTATTCCAGCTTTGGGGTCCCCCAACAAGGATGCCCCAGTTTCAGCAGTAAATAGTAATAGATGATTAAACCATCCCTTATCGTTACCATCAAAAAGGCTGGGATGTTAGTGTCTACCTAACATATCTCAGTGGACCCAACCCCCAAGTTCTCAGGGGACCCTTCACTCCCTGGTATGACTTAAACAGCCCACCCCCTCCCCTCTGGTCTCCTGCAGCTCTGGTTTCTCTCTCTCCCTCACCTTCCCCTCCCCCTCTCCCCACATGGTCCTGCCCTCACTTTTATGTGTAATAGATTTTCTCCTCCACCATACCTGGGAACGCTCACATCCTTTCCTTTATTTTATTCCATCATACTTCAGGTTCCTGCTGCCTTGACAGACAGAGCCCTTGAACTGTGAACCAGATAAGCTTCCTGCAAGAGCTGCTTCTCAGGCACTCAGAAAAGTAACTGTTATGTGCTTGCTTTATTCTAGTAAGCTGTAAGGTTGGGCTCACAGCATCACCTGTATTGCTATCAGCTGTACGGTTTGGATTTTTATTTTTTGACACAAGGTCTTACTTATCTCATTCCTGTGGCCCCCACTGACCTGAACTCCCTATAGAGATCAGGTTGTCACCTTCGTGGCCATCCTACTGCCTCTGCTTCTCACATATTGGATCACAGGTCTGCTCCTACCAAGAGGACAGATGGAAAGAACAATGCTTGCTAGTGACACCTTAACTAATGTGTTCACTCTTCCAACTGAAAGTCGGTCCTGCGGATGACACGGTTTGTGTCTGCTAGCTCCTAGACTCTCATCTGTACACCTTTGTATCCAAACCTGGAAGTTCAATAAATTGTTTTGACTGATGGTAGTTATTCAAACAAAATCAGATGAGAATACTTCACAGATGTGCATGGGAGAGGTGGCTGGATGGGAGGCTATATGCTGTTAAATGAAACTAAGATTATGAAGATGGCTAACATTATGTTTTAAGTTTAAATTTCTGTGCTTAAGAGACCTGGTTTTTTTTTTTTTGTTTTTTGTTTTTTTGGCTTTTGGCTTTTTGAGGGGCCTACCACCCAGCTCCCAAATAAATCACACACGGTGGCTTATTCTTAGCTATGAATGTCCAGCCTTAAAAAAATAAGGCATTGCTCTGTATTTAAACTCTGAATAACATCAGTGGTACAGAATACGCTCACGACTGGGGGTGAACACTATGGGACTCCCTGAAAGATGTCATTACTGTAAACACCAGAAGGCCCAGCCTCTGACGTAATCAGAACTGGATAAAGGACAGTGGGCGTGTTCCAGTGACGAGTGTGCCAAGTGTCTGTGCAGTCTGCTGTAGCTACTGAGCAAATGGGTTGGCGTGGATGGTTATGTCCTTAATATGCACATCATTTAGAGGTCTGTAGGTCTTCTCGTTCACAGGTAACTTCTCCAGCTCGTCCAAAGTCTCCAGACCGTCTATGACCCTGGAAGAGAAGCAATGCTATGAGAACTGTCCTCAGCTTGAAAGAGAGTGTCCGCAGCACTCACGGTCTCCAGAGGGGAGTGTTCCACCTCGGTGGGCCTTCTCTTCTGATCCCGTGGCCTGGCAGGATTGTAAGGTCAGTCCCATCCACGGAAGTCACCAGAGTGAAGTGGCCCCGAATTCAGGTGCTCAGGTCTTTCTCACTACATCTGGGTGATGTCAAGGACATGCATACATACCTGCCGTATGGTCTGAAACTTGAGGACCCCTCAGAGGTCCACTTGCTAGCGGCTCGGTCACCAGCTTGGGACTATTGGGAGGCATTAAAGCCTTTAAGAGAGAGAGTCTAGGTCCTGGGCAGATGGCCGCTGTTTGCAAGACGATGTGAGTTTAAGCCCCAGCACACCTATAATCCCAGGGCTGGCTGAGTGGAGACAGGAGGGTTCCGGGGCTTTCTGGCTGCCAGTCTAGCTGAGTCAGTGAGCTCCAGGACAGTGAGAGACTAAGGAACGCCACCTGGTACCAACCTCTGTCCCTCACACTCATAATCAGGTACGTTTGCA
>JAQHUG010000594.1:134417-158088 GCA_028555095.1 Dicrostonyx torquatus
GACACCTTCCACACGCGTGCTGCCGTACAGTGACACCTTCCACACGCGTGCTGCCGTACAGCGACTGACACCGTTCTCCATGTACTAGAAACCACTTCTGTTTAGCATGTTAGAAAAAATTTACTTCACATCAGTGAAATGGGTAGAAAAAGGACTGAAATGTGTCTGTGATAGCTGCATGTCTGATCATATCATAAAAATCAATAAATCATGTTTCAGCTTTTAGCTTTTCCTCAAATTTTGGCAATGATGAATGATGGCTGAGGTTCTAGTTTTCAGTTTTTTGGGAGGTGAAAAATTCTGTGGACCATCAGATCCATTCAAGGATAGTCTAACACGAGGCCCCCTAAACGGACAGACAGACACACAGACAGACGGCTCATCCAAAAGTGGTGGTGGTTTACGTGCGAAAAAAACGAGAGGCATTTTCCTGGTTAATTTATCAAATTCCACCGTAAGCAGAGATAAACAACGCTGTCAATTAAGAGAACGCTGGCTTTCGATAAAGGCAGTATATATTTTTCTTTCAGAATCATCCGTACAATGCCTGCATGTACAAGGGGATGTGTAATGCGTGGTTTTGAGATGGACAGCAGTTGAAGACACAATACTGATTTTCAAAATCCCAATACATTCCCTTCTTTTTCAAACAAAGCCTGAGACCCAGAAGAGATTAAAAGAAAGTCTTTCCCGACCAAATCACAACAAGAGAACGGAACCACTAATGTATGGTTGTAGCCTCTTTGTCACCAAATGCTACTTACATACATTCAACATCGCGCTCACTGGCATGATTTCAAAGTTTTATAAAAACGAGAAACTTTGCAGATAATCAGAAGATACACAGATTGCATTAGACACAAAGGCAGTGTGGTCCTTGTGGAGAAATCAAGTCGATACCCTCTGGTAGAAATGTTCTATAAAAATGTCTCACATTGAAGCATCAGTGTTTTCAACCAATCATCTGTCCCTGATGTATGTCCCCGGAGCATACGGTCTCAGGACTTCAGGCTTCTTTATCCACTATCTGACTGAACTTAGGTACATCTGGGAAGCAGCTGAGAGGATTTCTCCAACAGTCTGACGTCACAGAAAGTGGACCGAGAAATCCCTCTCTTTACCTGAAGACGCACAGTTCCTACTTCAGTCATCAAACACTCACAAAGGAAGAGAAGAAAACAGTTATAACCTCACCGTCACCCCACGCACACCTCTCACACAAACCAAACAAAGCACCCCTCCCCCCCCGCAAAACCCCAGCACCAAAGTGTCAATCATTCCCAGGAAATAGAACACGCCCCTTGGAGTCTCTGATTTGTTGGTTCAAACCTTAAAGGGCAGAAATGTCCCTAAGTCCGTGTGGGAAGAGGGAAGACATGTTAATGACTAGCGAGCCATTGAGAAAGTGCATTACCAATTACACCATCAACTCAGAGCCTCATCCTCCGTGGAGGTGCCCACGAGTTGACTAAATGCCTCAATAATCAAACATTTATGTACTTGGGATCAGGGAAAGGGGGGCAGCTAGTCTCTTTCTAATGAAACAGTGCAGGAGTCTACCACCTTCCCCATGCTTCTCAAGACTAGAAAATTGCACAGACTCAGAGAAGTCCGAAGTCAGAGCAGAATCTCTGAGGCACTCCTGGTTAAGAGAGGGGAAAAAAAAAAATATGATCCAGTTATCTTCATAGTTCCATAGATTATGTGAACAAACCCGTTTCGTTTTTAGGATCACTTCATAGGGATCACACACCATCTCCTCAGTCTCGGTGGTGAAATGGGACCGATGAGCCTACGATGGATTGCACGTTACCCAAGGAGAAGGGAAGGCGTGGAAAAGGCCAACGTCTGACACGGCTTCACAAAGACATTTACAAGGGATAGGTGGAGAAAAAGGAAAGGGGAAAGAAGACCTTATTGCTGTTCCCATACAAAATACAGTATGAAGATGCCCACGCTAAATCAGATCTGATCACAAGGACATCTTCTTCACAATGTGGGATGGAGGGTCTTGCACAAGGAAATGTTCAGTTTAAAAGGTAAGCGGAAGGAGGGGACATCAAACCTACACCTGGGATATTAGCTGCATATTGAAACTCGGGGATCGAGACTGCTTTGTTAAGGGGGCCCCCGGGCTGAGGAGCTCTTTTCCTTCACCAGCACGCCCTAGCCGGTCTTCCTGGAGACTGATGGCTGAGTATCGGTTGGCGTTTGTGGCTGCTAGGTTAGTGACCCCCTCAGTGCCAACCCCGATGCTGGTACTGGCTTGACTGCCGTTTACGTAATCAAACGATCTACTCGAGGAAGCGCTGGCTGTCCGAATTAGACTTAAGCTGTTGGTTTTTGGCACCACCTGGCCGGCGGGCAGGCTCAGGTGCTTCTTCGTCGGTGTCAGCTCCACTGAATCTAAGCCGACATCGGCGGGCTGTACAAACTGCCTGCGAACTACTGAGTCGCGAGGGCTCTCACTGGATTTGACGGCGGACGCGGTTTCCTTGTCTTTGGTGGAACGCCCGGTGGCCACTTTCCGTAAGCTTCCTCCCCTCTGAGATGAGGACGATGCTTTGGTCCCATGTGGTTGGCTGCTGAGAGAAGCCCCTGATGAGAATCCCTCATCTGCGTCATTCATGTTCAGAGAGTCCTCTCCGCCATTGAGACCCTCAGCACCTAAAAGAAACCAGACAGACTCAGCAACGGCTGGACTGGGGGGAAAGCACGGACCTGTTCTCATGAGTGTTTACTACATCTGTAATGACCTTCGGGTCAGAAACCTCTACACAGAATTAACACGCTAGTCATCATCTTCATTTTCATATGTCCTGAGTTTGGGAAACTACCCGCAGACGTTAACTAGTTAACTGTCAGAGAACTAAAATACGCCACTGTAAAAACACACTGCGAGCCACTTGAAGTCACCGTATCTGCATGGAATTCTCTTCTGACTTCAGTTACCCGGAACTGTACCAAGTTATTTAGGCCTACAGGCCAAACTTTTTCGGTTACAATAAAAATGCATTATTTATTTGGCAGCTAACTGCATTTATATAGCTTTTCAATAGTACTTCTTTTTCTTACCTACTAAATTTGCCAAGTCAACTAAAAGCGATGTTGCTTTGTCAACTCTACCATCCCATCGTGTCTCACGGACACACCCTGCACATTGCTGTCCATGTGTCCCGGGTCACGGACTGTGATGTTTCTACCTCCCATAGTTTACATTTCCTAACACTTTACATTTTTTTTTGTTGTTGTTGTTTTTGTTTTTCGAGACAGGGTTTCTCTATGTAGCTTTGGAGCCTGTCCTGGAACTAGCTCTTGTAGACCAGGCTGGTCTCGAACTCACAGAGATCCGCCTGCCTCTGCCTCCCGAGTGCTGGGGCTAAAGGCGTGCGCCACTACTGCTCACACAGTTTACAGTGTTGACAGGAGAGCGAGTGCGGTCACGTTCACAGACACTGCACTCAGAGAACCTCCCTCTGGAGTCAGTGCGGTGAGGACCCTGTGCAATATAACGAGGGCATACTTTCCAGGCAGCCCCCTTCTCTTACTGAAAGGTATGATCAAAAAGTCTCAAAATTAACATTTTCTTCTTTCAAAAACTGAAAACATTTTCCCAGACTGAAAGAAAACTTGAATCTATAGAACAGATATTAACCTGATAGTTAAGGTAAAATGTTAGGGAACAATCTGAATACTACTTTCAGATACAGGTTACCTAAGCAAAATGTACACATTCAAACATGATCTTCTACTTAACATAGTACCTGGAAAAATAAGAATATTTTTTTAGCTACATTTCTTCACATGGACTTTACTTCTAAAAAAGAATCAAATAGGCAATCCATAAAGCAAAAGACAGTTTGTTCCATAAATGTGTACAAGTGTAAATACAGCTATAAATACCTACAGCAATGTGATGTTAAATCACCATGCAAAGCCATGTGGAAATCCCGTCACACACACACAAGAAAAGCAAGTGACACTAGCTCTCTCGACCCCTGCGGGAGACCTGAGCACTGCGCAGCCGGAAACGGCAGCTTTAGGTCAGATTCGCATTTCCTCTTTTAATAATTGACTTATAAGTAGTATAAGTAATTCCAAATATTCAGAAGTATCACTATTAAACTGGATTGAGTTTATTTAAGTGCTCAGGATGGGAGACTGAGAGACTTAGTGTTGGTCTGAATCTTGCTACATGCAGATCTGGTGCCCGAGCAATCTGGCGGGAAGAGGGATGGTAACATAAAAAGCACCATGCAGGAGACGCTACTGCTATTTATATCCTAGAAATGCTATTTCGATTTCATAGAACGTTGATCATACATAAATCACAGGCACTATCTTAAAGTCTTCCCTGAATTTAAACATACAATAAACAAATGAATTTTAAAGTTTTTATTCCTATTTTTATTGTATTTGTATCAGTGCCGTCTGTGTCAGTGGGTGTGGAGGTCAGAGGACGCCTGTGGGGCTGTGTTCTCTGCCCGCCTGCACACGTGCTCTACAGCACTCAGACACTCGGGCTTGCAGGGCAAACACCTCTAACAACTCAACAATTTTGCCTGCCCTAATAAACACATTTTTATTGTAAAAAAATTACTACAAACATGTTTTACTTTAAAGTACATTATATATGTGATAATAAAAGCTTCAGGGTTTTAGTGAATAAACAAATTCTCATAAATATTAATCAATTTCCTTTTTTTTCTGTCTTAAAAACCCTCAAAGGATGCTGTGCAGTGGTGCACACCTTTAATGCCGGCACTCAGGAGGTGGTGGCAGGTGGATCTCCGATGAGGCCAGCCTGGTCTACAGAGAGAATTCCAGGACACTCAGGGCTACACAGAGAAACCCTCTCTCGAAAAACCAAAACATCAAAACCAACACCAACAGAAACCCCCAGGGAAACAAAACGCAACTGAGTCTCAGATCATGCTTCCCTTTGTAGCTTTCCTGCAGGTGAAAACACGCATGACTCCCAGAGCACACAGCTGGAAAGGGCTTCACTGGCCCTTCTGTCCACAGTGTGTTCCCTAACTCCTGCATCTCCTAACCACAGCTACAGGTTAAGAGGTAAAATTATCTTGTCCTTCTGTGAGAAAGGGACTCTCCACCTCTGTCTGCGCTGGCTGGCCTTGAGTCTCCTTGGTTAGGATCAAAGGTGTGTGCCACCACACCCAGCTTCAGGTATCCACTGTCCTTGGTCTACATACCCCTGCACACTATCCCAAAATAAAAAATTAACAATAACAGGGGACTTAATATAGTTAAAAAAGACATTAAAGATGAATTACTGTTATGGTTTCCTTTTCAAAGCATATGACTGACAAATTAGAAATGCTTCACCCTAGCGTCAAACTGGCAAGAATTTCAATGTTAATATGGTGTTATTTTTAGCACAAACGCTCTCAACATTCTAATAATAACTATATATAAACAGAAAATGGTTTATTTAGTCATCAATAATGAGAAATAGATTGTTGTTTAGTTTGGATCCACTCTAGGTTCCAAAAATCTACTAGTTCTATATTTTTTTTTCATTTAGACAAGATAGATCTAATTTCTAGGGGTTAGATAAAGAGAAAGGAAAAAGACCAGAAGGGGAGGCACATCCCCCCCAGGCACGTCAAGAGCACCCCTTTGGGGGCAGCGGGTCATGCACATGCACAAGTGTTACATGAAGTAAAGACAGCCTGGGCAAACGGGTGAGGAACCGAGGGTACAGTTAGACTCTTACTGAGCATGCTCAAAGTTCTAGTACACCAAAGAGAAAGAGACTTCCTTAGGGTAGCAGGAAATACTCTATGTGTTTGGCCTTTGGTCTCTTTTAAGGGCACTTGGAGACCTGTCAGTGCAGTTTACAGTATCCTCCAGGGGCTATGGCTACAGCTCTCTCTCCCACAAAGCTGGCTCCTGTGGCTCCATGCACAGCAGCGGAGAGAAGTGATGGGCACAGGGCTCTTATCTGCAAACACCTACACAGTGGAAACAAAGACCTTCTCTGCTCATGACCTGCAAACAACCCACTTCATCGTCTGGGGCCATCACCACCGTTCATAAACGACATGGACGGCACACTGCTTCGGGACAGCAGTCATAGAGGAAAGATGTCAGCGACTTATTAGCTAACGGACAGTTCCAGCGCTGTCAGAGAAGGGTACAGATACCCTAGGAACGCAGGCCAGTGCCAGCTCCACTTCGGTTTCTTTTGCAGCAGAAAGCATCCTGTGCACACAGCAGCACCGTGACGAGTGCGGCTCACGACCACCGGGTGCGCTCTTCCCGTGTTAGGTAAACATGCGGCTCACAACCACTGGGTGCGCTCTTCCCGTGTTAGGTAAACATGCGGCTCACAACCACTGGGTGCGCTCTTCCCGTGTTAGGTAAAAACATGCTCAGTAAGGAAACCCTCCCCGCAGCTGCAGACTTTCCGTCCAGGCCCTGCCTTGTTAGTAGCCATGCCAAGCTGCCGTCTGGTGACACAGGGATGCAGACTCCAGGCCAGCACAAATGGCAACTGAAGAGCGCACCTGACCTGGTGCTAGGCACAGGGGAGGAGGGCTGCTTTGCCAAGAGGAGCCACTACACCCGGGGCAGTGGAGACACACACTACAACGGAACGGTTCTCCTCCAGCAACGGCCTCACTGACTCCTGCCTCCTCCTCTCTCTCCTACCCTCTGTGGTGGCTGCTGCCGAGGTGGGCTCCGGCGAGCCATGCTCAGGGCTCCTGCGCACCTCCCCCTCTCGCACACGTATGATCCCTAGGTCAGTGGAGCCGGGTTGGATCGGGGAGCCAGGAATACTCGAGTCAGCCTCGTTTGAGAAGTCAAAGCCATCTGGGATTCAACATATAACATTTTAGTACGTTTGTGCTGCTCTGTCCTCTTCTGAGCATCCTGACCCAGGCAGACAGCATGTACATGTGGATATGATATTAACACAAACACTATCTCTATAGTTACATGTGTGTGCACGGCTTACACACACATAAGGCAGCAGATGAACAATGTGAGGTTCGCAAATGAACAGGGCAGAGAAATAGGGATTGTTCAAAATAACGACGTCTCATAAGCAGGTCCACAAAATACTGCTGGGTTCGGTTCTTAGAAAAAAAAGGAAAAACAAATCTAAAAATCCAAAAATAAGAACCAATTCTTTCGTGGATAGCGTGTATCATACAGTTAGCTGGGCCAGTCACGGTCTTCTCCCACAATGCTCATACACGTACCTTTTCCCAGTTAACAATCTTAAAAGCAACACTGTCCCGATTTTCATTACTAGTTTAAAAAAAGGACAAAATTTATCTAGGTCTTATTCTTCGTTTTAACATTAATAGAACAATCTAGCATCTATCTACTTTATAAAGATATATTTTTACATCAAAATAACTAAGCATTATCACATTGCTAGCACCATTTTTAAATGAAAATGTTTTAGTTTACTAATAGAGCACTAATTACTACCAAGCATTAGCACAAACAGTGCTAAGTGTACTCGAGCCCGTGAGTCACTACGGAATCTGTCCTGACCTTCTCTCCTCCACCGATGACGACGGATGGAAGCTGTTGTGATCGCGGTCCGCGAGATCCTCGGCACTGTGGGCGTGACTTCCACTTTAAGGACCTTCTGACCTTCTTGGGAAGAATCAGGGGCATCAAATGGTAACGAGTTTTTCATGGCATTGGCGACCTAGGGCGATAACGTCAGTCTGTACAGATTTACAACCACATTCTACTTTTACCTCTTTTAACGCATCTTTCCATTAGTTTGAACATCCACAAATATACAATGTAGTATAATATAAAAGCACACGTGTCAGAAATGCTTATTTTCAATATTATATATTCTTTTTATTTTTTGTGGTTTTTTTTGAAACAGGTGTTTCTCTGTAGCTTTGGAGCCTGTCCTGGAACTAGCTCTTGTAGACCAGGCTGGTCTCGAACTCACAGAGATCCGTCTGCCTCTGCCTCCCGCGTGCTGGGATTGAAGGTATGCACCATTGTCTAGCTATACTTTCCTATTTAACCTAAATTATCATTTTTCAAACATATATCAAACTTCAATTGTTCTCTATTAAAAGTAACACTATATATAGGCTAGGTGGTGGCGGCAGCAAATGCCTTTAATTCCAGCACTCAGGAGGCAGAAGCAGGAGGATCTCTGAGTTCAAAGTCAGATTGGTTTACAGAGCTAGTTCCAGTACAGCCAGTGCTGTTAGACAGAAAACAAACAAACAAACCTGACTTGAAAATCCAGAAACCCAAAAATAAAACTATAATGTTGTGTTTCTAGTACTTTTCAGTTTTATGCGTATGGGTGTCTTGCCTGCATACATACATACATACACACATACAAACATACATACACACATGTACCACATGCAAGCCTGGTGCTCACAAGGGCCAGAAGATGGCATCATGTCTGCTGGAACTAAAGTTACAGATGGTTGAGCCAGTGTGTAAGTGCTCAGATTCAAACCTAGCCCTTCTCACACTCTAGGGGACCACTTTATCTAGATTGGGATAAAGAGTCTAAGGAAATAAGCACTCACTACTAAACTGCTTCTGCAAAGGGACATTGGAGTCATAAAGAATGCCTCTCTCTGTCTTCCCCTATTTTTTTTAAATTAACTTATTTCATGTGTATTGGGGGTTTGCCCACAAATATGTCTGTGTGAAGTTGTTGGATCCACTGGAACTAGAGTTACAGACAGTTGTGAGCTGCCATGGGTGCTGGGAATTGAACCCAGGTCCTCTTTGGGGGGAGGAGGGGAGAATTGCCACTATGCACATGTGGAGGTCAGAGGTCAATTTTATAGTCAGTTCTCTCCTTCCGCCTGTATGTAGGTTTTGCGGGTGGAATTCAAGTTGAAAGATTTGCACGGCAAAAGCCATTACGCCCGGGTCACTGTGCTGGCCAACATCTGCATTTGAGTTTTTTACATGTATTGTGTGTGTGCGCGTGCGCATGTGTGCGTGTGCCATGTGGGCTCTGCGATTGAACTCAGGTGTCAGGCATGGCTGTGAGTGCCCTCATCTTGCGTCATCCCACAGGTCCCTACACAGGGAAGCACGGAATTTTTCTAACGGGGTTCTCTAATGCTTACAGAGAACATTCTTCTTTTGTGCCCTGTATATTAATTTTACTCTTGTGTTTTTTATAACGTAACTATTACTGATTCTGTGAGAACCCACTTATCTCACAGGTCTTCCACACCCTCCTCGCCCTGCAGCACCCCCTCCACATCAATTAAAAACAAACAAACAAGCACCCACTTCATCCTTCCGTCTTCCAACGCCTCTTCATTTACCCAAGGGGCTCCGGGTGCTGCGGGGTCACCAGCCCCACTCACAAACGCTCACCCCCATGAGTCACTGGCACCCCATCACCACTGAACCCTCACCGGAACTCCTCTTAGCTGTCCTGCTGCCATCCCACATCCCGTTGTTCCTATCTATGACCCCCTTGTGGTCTCACAGGCCATGGACATCATCACAGATTTTTTTTTTTTTTTGAAACAAGATTTCTCAGTGTAGCCCTGGCTGTCCTGGAACTCACTCTGTAGACCAGACTGGCCTTGAATCCAGAGATCCACCTGCCTCTGCCTCCTGGATGTTAGAATTAAAGACAGTTACCACCACTGCTCAGCTCTGTAACTTTTCTATATAAAGGTAATAATTTAGAATTTACATGTTTATGTGGAGAAAAATAATATCCTTCAGTGACTACTTCATTTCTTTTCTTTTCTTTCTTTCTTTTTTTTTTTTTGTTTTTTTTGAGACAGGGTTTCTCTCTGTAGCTTTGGAGCCTGTCCTGGAACTAGCTCTTGTAGACCAGGCTGGTCTCGAACTCACAGAGATCCGCCTGCCTCTGCCCCCGAGTGCTGGGATTAAAGGCGTGCGTCACTACCGCCTAGTGACTATTTCATCTCTAAACTGTCCTAGTTTTGATTATAACAAAATGATTTCACATGAGCTTAAATAGCCTTTCTTTTTCTATACATACGAGTAAAACTCATGTGGTTGTCCCCCTTGAACACAGGTTTACCATCTGAAATAGCCAGGAACTCACTGTGTGGCAATGTCCTGGTCCCATGTGCTGGGACTGCCAGTGTAAACTACGACGCTCAGCTTGGTCTTCTCTGTTCCTGTGTTCAATTTATCTCAACACCTCCCTGCCCTCTGCCCCGTGGCATCTGACCACATGCTTTAAGAAGAGTCGACACATGCCGGGAGGCGGTGGTGCACACCTGTAATCCTAGCACTCGGGAGGCAGAGGCAGGCGGATCTCTGTGAGTTCGAGACCAGCCTGGTCCAGGCTCCAAAGCTACAGAGAGACCCTGTCTAGAAAAACCAAAAAAAGAAGAGTCAACACACCTCCAGAACTAGGACCTAATCAAACCTCTATTCATCATGGAAAAAAATATAAAAAAATAACTTACCAAGAGTGGTTGAGAAAAGAGCTCTAGCTGGGCTCTATAAATGATGTCATCAAGTACTTCCTGGCCAAGGTCCCACTGTCCATTATACCTGTGGGATGCATTATTTAGTTCGTTCTCTCTCTCTCTCTCTTTTCAAGACAGGGTTTCTCTGTGTAGTCCTGGCTGTCCTGGAGCTCTCTCTGTAGCCCAGGCTGGTCTCGAACTCACAAAGATCCGCCTGCCTCTGCCTCTCGAGTGCTGGGATTAAAGGCGTGTGCCACCACCACCCGGCTATTTAGTACTTTTAATAGGTATCTCCGATCTTCAGCACTTTAAAAGAAAATGGTTCCAAGTTCTAATTCTTTAGTTATAAAACAAAACTGACACTTAAAATTTCACTGCAGAATTATCCTATATTTAGTTATAATAACAAAATGAAGATTTCAACTCTGTGTTTAAAGTAGTTTAAGTTTCTTTAAACAAACTGGATTTTATTGTGTGTTGATATTCAGAGTAATCTACTTAAAGCACTCATGGTGAACGTAATGAGCTATATAGAAATGATACAGATTCCATGGAGGACATTAAGTGGCTATGTTACAAGTACCAGGTAGGCACCGTATTAGAAATAGAAGGTGGCAGGTGTATCCCGGACAGAAGCGTCTCTGGTAAAGAAGGAAAATCCCACGTGCAGAGCCCATCTTCTCCCTACTCACATGGCATAGTAAACGCCTGTCAGAAGCTGCACCATGAACTCAGGATCCAGCACTATCCGGCTGCACGTTTCCTTCCACTGCTTCTCATGCTGCCGAGGAAACCCGCTCACACAGACCCTGGAAGACAGTGGATAAGAACGACCCTGATTGGCTGGTCATAGATGGAACGCATCACCCTTCAGCCACTGATGCCCACTAAACGCCAGAGCCACGAACTGTAGAATGTGCTTCATTGTCCATGTTTTAGAGCACGCCTTCATTCATAAAGTGTATGTTGCTCATGAGACCACAAGTGTTTATTTGATGTCTTACATCATCACAATTATTATCTACTCATGTCTAGGTTGTGTAGTCCAGCACTGGGACTGCTCAGTCTCACGGCCAGGGGGTTGTTCCTTCCACAGTGGAACCACCGTGAGCAGTCTCAAAACAGCAAGGTCTGCTCTCCGCACCGGCAGCTCCTGCGCCCGGGCACTGCAGACCACGGACTTCTGGTAGCTACTTAGCAGCATGAAGTGTACTCTCCTTCTGAGACAGGGTCTCACCACGTAAGCCTGGCTGGCCTGGAACTCAGAGATCCACCTGCCTCTGTCTCTGAGTGCTGGGATTAAAGACTAGGATTACTGTTCCTACAACCAAGCTTGCCCTTGAATCTCCTCCATGTTGTTTTTATATCAGTGAGTCCTTGCCAATTATATTTAATTTTAACATAACAGTCTGATGCTAAATGAACTCTTTGGTCCTCTTTTAAAGAGGTGTAAGAGTGGTCACGACACCAGACAGACCATGCTGTCACCTCTGTAGGCAGCAACAACAGAGACCATTGGAGCTACTATTAGTCCAAATATCATAAACACCTGCCTTTCGTTTCACTGAGACGCTTTCAAAAGTTCTATCTTAATATACAGTTATAGTGTTGTAACATTAATATTAAATTTTAGGTTAATTACAAATGGTAAGTTCAGAAAAAAAATTTAGTGTCTTATAGACTCAATCAACGAAAAATTATATACACATACAGAATGTAATGAATACAAATACTTCATGCTGAAAACAGCATTACATTGGTAAAATGATTGGCACATGCACTAAAGACAGAAGGAGCCGGGCGGTGGTGGCGCACGCCTTTAATCCCAGCACTCGGGAGGCAGAGGCAGGCGGATCTCTGTGAGCTAGACCAGCCTGGTCTACAAGAGCTAGTTCCAGGACAGGCTCCAAAGCCACAGAGAAACCCTGTCTCGAAAAACAAACAAACAAAAAAGACAGAAGGAGCCAGCGTGGGCCGCCCACCCGACAACGTTGAGTCCAGCCTCACCTATGAGGAAGCAGACTATTAGAGGTGAAGCTTGCTCGTTACTCCTAGTGGACAATTATTATGGTATTTATACTTCCATATGCTTCAGATAATCCAATCATTTTATCATCTCAAGAGTCACACACTAGTATTAAGAAAGATGAAAAGCTTGAATATCAGTTAAAAGCAAGTACGAGGTTGAGAACAAGGTCTCTGAAAGTTCTCCAGGGAGCACAGACTCTACTCTGAGGCAAGACCTTGCTTACCACTAGTACTGTAAGAGGGGCAAAGAATACATTAAATTTTACGACAATCAAAGTAATTTAGATCAGCCTTCTGCCAATTCCTCAAACTACTGAGTTTCGTTATAATCAACAACAGGCGCACAGAGCGTTGTGAACCGGAGCCTTTCTCCCGGACAGATTCCTGATCCCTGTGAGCTTTCCTTCCCAGTTTATGTTGTGTCTCCTTGACCCCTGAGGGGGGAGCACGTGCCATGCTTCTCACCAGCGCATTGTGGCAAGGCGGAAGGGCTCACACTGCGTGTACGTTATGTGTGTAACTGCTCCTACAGAACACGTCACGCTGGGCGCTCTGGCTCTGAAGAAGCTGTGATGTCACAGGCTGCCCATGAGGCAGGAAGGTGAGGATGGATTCCAGCCAACCGCCAACTAGATAAAGAAACTTATAATCCTACAACTATAGGAAGAGAATTTTGACAAAAGGCATGGTAAGAGTCTTTTCAGAAACGTGTGGTGGGCAGCCCTCAGGAGGCAGAGGTAGGCAGATTTCGTGAGTTGGAGATTAGTCTGGTCTATATAGGGAGATTATTCCAGGCCAGAACCACACAGTGAGACCCTTATCTTCAAAACGAAAAAAAAAATAAAAAAATAAATATACGGCAAGAAGAGGCAAGCCATACCTACATTCCTCCCTCACAAAAACTATGAAATAATAAATGTGTGATACTATGAGTTGTGAAAATTGTGGGAACTTATTTTTCTTTTTAAAAATTCTTTGGTCCAGGCAGTGGTGGTGAACTCAGGAGAGGCAGGTGGACTGCTGTGAGTTCGAGGCTAGCCTGGTCTACAGAATGAGTTCCAGGACATCAGAGCTACACAGACAAATCCTGTCTCAAAAAACAAAACAAAATTTCATGTTCTCTTCTCCCACTGTACTTCAGCAAAAGCTTTCCTGCGCCCAGTTCTGAAGTGTGAGTTTTGAACACTGAACTCACATTTGAGAATTTCTCAGTAAGCTTTTTTAACCTATTTTTTTTTTTTTTTTTTTTCCCCCCCCAGACAGGGTTTCTCTGTGGCTTTGGAGCCTGTCCTGGAACTAGCTCTTGTAGACCAGGCTGGTCTCGAACTCACAAAGATCCGCCTGCCTCTGCCTCCCGAGTGCTGGGATTAACGGCGTGCGCCACCACCGCTTGGCTAAGATTGGCATTCTTTAAAGATCTTATTTATTTTTGTATTTTGTGTGTGACTGTTTTGTCTGCATGTGTATATGTGTGTTGATGGGGCTACGATTAGCCAATGGCCTCAAGTTGGGGTGTGACCTTTGGGACCCCAAGTAATGAAAACGGAGAGAACACAGGTGCACGCTCTCTGGCTCGCTCCATGCGTCGTCCGGTGATCAGATAGGACTTTGGACTTCCCTGTTTGCATGAGTCTTCCCTCTTTTCATTTATTAAAAATACCTTTTTCTATTGAGCTGGCTTGGTTAATTATTGTGCCGTTTCAATGTGTTTTGTCTGCACGTGTATATGTGTGTTTTGTCTGCACGTGTATACATGTGTGTGTTTTTTGTCTGCACGTGTATGTGTGTGTGTGTTTTGTCTACATGTGTATATGTGTGTGTGAGTGTTTTGTCTGCACGTGTATATGTGTGTGTGTGTTTGTCTGCACATGTATATGTGTGAGTGTGTTTTGTCTGCACGTGTATGGGTGTGGGTGTTTTGTCTGCATGTGTATATGTGTGTTTTGTCTGCACGTGTATACATGTGTGTGTGTGTTTTGTCTGCACATGTATATGTGTGTGTTTTGTCTACAAGTGTATATGTGTGTGTGAGTGTTTTGTCTGCATGTGTATATGTGTGCATGTATGTCAGTGCAGTACCAATGTTCTGAGAGGACATGGAACACGTGGACTGGATGGGGAGAGCCGCAGGCCACCTTGCAGACAAAGGGAAGTGAACCCGCCCTATGCAAATGGAGCCAGGGCTCTAACTCCTGAGCCAGCCGTCTCTCCATACCCTTAAAATAATTCTCATTCTTGAGAATGAAAGCTCCATGGATTTTATTGTACAGAAGTTAAGTAGCCTGGCGGATGGATACCTCCCGAATCACCCTGTGACCTCACCTGGACCCCATCTGACACAGGGATTGGTAGGACGAGGCCGGCATGTACACAATGGCTGAGTTATAGCACAGCATGAGAAAACTCAGGACTTCGAACCTAGGGAAATAACAAAAATAATCACACTTATTTCTATCAGCAGCAATAGTAAATGATTTACTTACTAAATGGTTTTAACGTGCCTTAATGTACATCTTCATGGTTTCTTAATCAGGTTGCCATGGGAACCTCCCCAATAGTTTGTTTCCACTCTTTTTTTTTTTTTTAAAGATTTATTTATTATGTATACAACATTCTGTCTCTATGTAAGCCCACATGCCAGAAGAGGGCACCAGATCTCAGTGCAGATGGTTGTGAGCCATCATGTGGTTGCTGGGAATTGAACTCAGGACCTCTGGAAGAACAGAGTGCTCTTAACCCCTGAGCCATCTCTCCAGCCCTGTTTCCACTCTTATTATGAACCACGGCCCTAGCTGTCATCAATAATTTCTTTTATCTTTAGGGTTCTTATTTTAATTTTATAATTTATTTACTTGTATTTTTTTTTGTACATTGGTATTTTGCCTGCATGTATGTCTGTGAGGGCATCAGATCCCCTGGAACAAGAGTTATAGACAGATATCAGCCGCCATGTGGTTGCTGGGAATTGAACCCAGTCCTCTGGAAGAGCAGTCAGTGCTCTTAACTGGTGAGCCACCTCTCCAGCCCTGTGGCACGTATCTGATTGGCTGCACTAACCTTGATTAATAGAGTCTGCTGAACTATTCAGTGAGCAGAAAACATCCCCAGGCAGCAGAAGCCATTTACAGTACAGCAGAGAGAGGGGACGAATGTGGTCACAGGTGACACACAGTGACACCACAAGGGTGCTGACTGCTGGCTGCAGCACCGAGATGCCGTGTGAGCAAGAGCCAGCTTCCTCCACGGACAAGCTCCCAAAATCCCAGTGGGCAGCCCTGGATGCGTGCCTATGCAAGCAAATCCTCAGAGGATTATATATACATGGGCAAATACACACATAATGACAATAATAAGGAGAGATTAAGAACTTGGGAGGTGGACACGAAGAGCTGGAGAGGTGGGGAGGAGTGGCGCAGACACAGTATCGATATATGAAGTTTACAAAAAAGTTTTTTTGAGTAGTTCTTATTTTCAGATTTTGTAATGTGGGCCTTCTTTGGAGGCCAGGCCCAAGACTATACCAGAAACTCATTTATGGTTCACGTGTTCCCTACACACTCAGACCGACATTCCGCTGCACTAACGCTTTCTTTACCTCTGCCCCGCCACACAGGGATTGTGTGCGGACTGTCCGCCTGTGCTGCCGCGCTGTGCCCGCCAGGGTTCAGACTTGGGACTTCCAGACAAGGACGCTCAGGCTCAGCTTATATAGAATGTATTTCTATATAAATTTCTATATAAATGATGAAATTCACCATTGTTGCTAGGTAGTTTTTTATTTTTGTCTGCTGGTGGGTTTTTTTGAGACAGGGTTTCTCTGTGTAACATCCCTAGCTGTCCTGGAACTAGCTCTTGTAAACCAGGCTGGCCTTGAACTCACAGAGATTCACGTAACTCTGCGTCCAAAGTGCTGGGACTAAAGGAGTGCACCACCACCGCCTGGTGCCGTTTAGTTTTTATTTATTTATTTATTTATTTATTATGTAGTTTTAAAAAAAATTTAGGTTTATTTTGTGTATGGAAATATTTTGCCAGCACGTATGTATGTGCACCACATGCATGTCTGGTGCCCTTGGAAGCAAGAAGATGCTAGATCCCCTGAACCGGAGTTGCAGGTGGTTGCGAGCTGCCATGTGGGTGCCGGGACTGAACCCAGCGGCTATCCTGAGCCATCCCACCGGCCCCAATATGCACTTTGACCATTACCGGTTTTGCGCAGTGAACGTCTCTCTCTGAGGATGAAGATCACTGTAAACAACTCTGATGAGATCGTGCTGACATAACGCCCCTTCTGTTAAAGCCATGGATCCGATTGTTGAGGGCTACAAAAAATAAGGTATAACATGAGATAATATCTCCAAAATGAAGTAAAAAATCTGTATCATGTAATCCTATTTAATTCTGTTTAAATAAAATGAAGTTTGAAATAAGTTTTTTTCTGTTCAATGATAACTTGTGCTTTCTTTTGGAAATTATGTGAAGACACAAAATCTGAAATATGTCACTTCATGTTTTGAAATCTTATGGAGCTACTCTGCGTTTAGGAAAAAGAAAAGCTGCAGAAACTCTTAGGTTAGAAAGAAATACATCCAAATTTGTTTTGTATTCCAGAACACACAATACAACTATTTATACAAAATAAACAGTATTGAGACTGTGATAGAGACCTCTCTCATATTCAGTTTCTCATGTCAGACTTAGCATCAACTACTATTCATTTTTTTCCATAACAACACAGATAACTTAATTAAAACCTGTTACTCAGAAACATATTATTATTCTATGTTAAATGAATCTTGGTTGAATAGGAGATACACTATCTCTTTTTTTGGTTTTTCAAGACAGGGTTTCTCTGTGGCTTTGGAGCCTGCGCCGGAACTAGCTCTTGTAGACCAGGCTGGTCTCGAACTCACAGAGATCCGCCTGCTTCTGCCTCCCGAGTGCTGGGATTAAAGGCGTGCGCCACCACCCCCCGGCCCATAACACATTTTCTTATTGGATGTTACTAAAGAAAGCTCAGCTCGACACCAACATTGACTCTATCACCATGAGTGCGCTCATAGTCTTCACGGAATAAACGTAAGACAACAAATATGTTACTGATGAGCTGGAATGTGCATTGGATGCCTTTCTACTGAACAATGACGGACTACCAACATCCTTCTGAGGAACTACTTTCCTAAAGAAAATAAAAATGAATCAATCTAACAAAGATCACCAGTAAACAATATGGAAAAAACAATTATTTGAAAACTCATTTTAAAAGATGAAAAAGAGCCGGGCGGTGGTGTGGCGCACGCCTTTAATCCCAGCACTCGGGAGGCAGAGGCAGGCGGATCTCTGTGAGTTCCAAGACAGCCAGGGCTCTTCACAGAGAAACTGAAAACACAGGGATAAACAAGACCGGAGGAGAGGTCTCCACTGAGCAGCACTAACTCCTTGGACACAAGTGTGACACCACAGAGCTACTCTGAAAAATGGGCTTCACGCGGGCTGGAGCCCAGTGGTTGGAGCACTGACTGCTCTCCCGGAGGACCTGGGTTCAACTCCCAGAAACCACATGGCAGCTCACAACTGTCAGTGATTCCAAGATCTGACACCCTCACACAGACAGACATGCAGGCAAAGCACCAATACACATTAAGCTAAAAATTTACTCCATTTAAAATTAGTTAATGTATTTAATGTGAGTGTGTGCACATACGGAAGACAGAGGCAATCAGTTCTCCCCTTCAACTATCTGAGTCCAGCGAACAAACTCAGGTGTCAGGCTTGGTGACTGGTACCTGCATCTGCCAAGCCACCTGCTGGCCCACACCTGCTTTCCCGCCTCCCTCCTTCCTTTCATTAAATGTGTATGAGGGTTTGGCCTGCATGTAGGTCTGTGTATCAGATGCACGCCTGGTACCCATGGAGGCCAGAAGAGGGTGTCAGAGAACCTGGAACTGGAGTTATAGGTGGCTGTGACCTACATGTGGGTGCTGGGAATTGAACATGGGTCCTCTGGAGGAACAGTCAGTGTTCTTAACCACTGAGCCATCTGAGCTCACAACCAAAAGGAGAGGACGACGACTATGTATTAGGGACCTTGCATGGTGGTGTAAGCATTTCACTCAGAGACAGGAGCAGGTTTAGGAGTGCAGGGTCATCCTTGACAACCTGGGGAGTTTGGAGCCAGCCTGGGCTACAAAAGATCATGTTGCAAACACAGAGACAAAACCAAAAAGTACTGCCAATCTTTACCTCTGGCAAAACACAGTCTTTCACCTTTCTCTCCACAAACACTACTTACTTCGTGGTATATCGAGGGCTTGGACAAGGACGGGATAGTGAAGGACAGCACTTTATTGTTTCCATCTTTATCCGCAATTTCCTACAGCAAAATGTGCAAAGACAACGAAACGTTAAGTCTGCAGCAAAATAAATAACAGTTACTTTCCAAACTGATAGAATAGACTATTGGATTGCAGGGGACTTTTAGAAACAATAGCACATGGAAATACTATTTATTACCCCGTCACACCCTTTCACATTTATTACGTCTGTGGCAGAGCCGTCACCCACAGAGACACTGAGCACAGATCACACGACATAATATCCAACATGACAGCAAAGGTAAAAAGCAGGTGTGCGTGGAACAGGAGGTTAAAGTGATTAGGTTCACATCTTTTAGTAGAAATATGGGTGATGGGGGGGCTGGAGAGATGGCTCAGAGGTTAAGAGCACCGGCTGCTCTTCCAGAGGTCCTGAGTTCAATTCCCAGCAACCACATGGTGGCTCACAACCATCTGTAATGAGATCTGGTGCCTTCCTCTGGCATGCGGGCATACACACAGAGAGAACACTGTATACATAATAAATAAATAAATCTTTAAAAAAAAAAGAAAAGAAATATGGGTGATGGAAACAAAACCAAGGGACGCACACCTACTGAAATAACACAATATTATAACAATGAATTGTCTGCCGGCTTTACTGAGCCATAACTGACAGAATCTACATCTATTTCTGTGCATGTAAAGCTTTGATACATTGTGAATGGTTACAATGTACATTGTATCAGTACAGCAGTTACCGTTATCATGGTGAAAACATCTTGAGAATGAACTACCAAACCATGTTGACAATATTAGTGCAAATGGCTAAGAAATAAGACTTATATTTAGATAATTTCTACTGAATTGTGCAAATTCTTTTGCATTCTTGTTTGAGACAAGGTTTCATCAGTAACCGAGGGTGCCCTGGACACAATACGTATTCCTGGCAGACTTCAAGTTTGCACTTCAGTTTACTGCGTAGTGAGGTCAGAAATGTGTCGCTATTCCTTCCTTGTGTCCCCCCCCCCCCCAAGAAGGGGTCTCGTGTACTACTGCAGCCTGATTTGTTATGTGGTTCAGGCTGGCCTGGAACTCAGAATCTTGCCTTAGACTCCCAAGCGGGGATTAAGTCACCACGTCCATTCTTTCCTGTGATTTTAAAAGTATTTCCAGACTGGGTTTCTCTGTGTAGCCCTGGCTGTTCTGGACCTAACTCTGTAGACCAGGCTGGCCTTGAACTCACTGAGATCTGTCTGTCTCTGCCTCTGCCTCCCGAGTGCTGGGATAAAAGGACCACCACCGCCTGGTCTTTTTTTTTTTTTTAATCTTTAAAAAACACTTGTATCGCTGGGTGGTGGTGTCGCACACCTTTAATCCCAGCACTTGGGAGGCAGAGGCAGGGGGATCTCTGTGAGTTCGAGGCCAGCCTGGTCTACAAGAGCTAGTTCCAGGACAGGCTCCAAAGCTACAGACAAACCCTGTCTCGAAAAACCAAAAAAACCCAAAAAACAAAAAAAACCTCTTGTATCCAGGCAAGTTCCAGGACAGCCATGGCATCTCGAAACAAACACACAAGAACTTCCTCTAGGACCAGGCAGGTGTCAGTCCTGATCCCCAGACACTAGCAGGAGGAGCTGCTGCTACTGCTGCCCCTCACCCCCTGCCTTCCGTCTGCTCTAACATGCAGCTGGCATGGAACCCACACAGATGCTCCCACTGGACCCTACGGGAGAGGATAATCTAAGTCAGAGAACAGACAGACACAGTGCTGTAAACCTGTAGCCCGGGGCTTGGGCTCACCAGAAGCTAACAGGTCAGATTCAGAGACAAAAACCTTGAAGCCAGACAGAGATCCTGTCTCAAACAACAAAATCAAACAACAAAAAAAATCCCACATACTTGGGCATAGTGGGCCTACCCTTTGAACCCTAGCACCTGACTGAGGCAGAAGGATTCCTATGAGTTTGAGACCATCCTGGTCTACATAGTAAATTCAAGGCCAGACCCTGCTTCAAAAACAATTGAGTTAGCTTTTCACTAAAACAAACAAACAAAAACAACCAAACAAAAAACCAGACACCTTTAAGCTTTCTGAGGTCCCATTTAAAACCAGATTGACGACAAGATGCAGCCATACCGCTCTTGGGCAAGTGTACAAAAGAGTCTGTATCTTACTGGAGAGACACGGGCTCACCCATGCGCACTGCTGCTCTGTTCATCCTGATGTGGGAGGGCCGGTCCAGCCCTTCCTAGCTGACTCACCCATGGGCAGTGGTCCTCACACTGAGGAAGCCCTCAGGGGCAAACCTCCTCCATGGCTGCTTCATCAGCTCCAGCTCCAGCTTCCTGCCCTGACTGCCCGGGATGAGGGACTACAAACACACTGTAAGGTGAAATAGACCCTCTCCTCCTCAGCACAGCAACAGAAACCCTAACTAAGACAATTACATCTTCCTAAGATCTCACCTACTCTTAATAGAGAGTGGTCAAAAGTATACCTTTTCAGATACCATTTCCTACGGAAAGTTGTAGTAACTATGGCTAATATTTAATTTCTCATATTCTTCTCTATACCCACTCTGCATTGTTCGTCATCTATGAAGTAGAAAGGGGCTGCTCCAAAGCAGGCAGCTCGGCTCAGCATTCAACTTGTTCCTTATGAAAAAGGGATCCATAAATACTGGTTCAACTGCACATGTTAGAAATGCCAGGAAAACTGCAGCCACGAAGTCTCAACACGTGGCTGCCTAAACAGAGAATGAACAAGGAGGACACCAACCGACACAGGAACAAGGAAGGAAGGTGCATCACTGAGCCCCAACCCTAAACAAAGACCTACAAACGTCAGGGGAGAAACAGCCCTTCCCAGGGAAGAGCATCACAGCTGGTTATTCAATACCAGCTGTCCAGTCCGGAAGTCACATGACTGTCAGGACGAGCATACAGACGGAGCATATGGAATTCATACATTTAAGACACACAGACACACCCACACAGACACACCCCACTTAAATATCAGCATCTAAAAGAGAGGAAGAAGAAAGCATGAAAATGAGAGAGAGACAGGCGGGGAGGCTGGAGGCAGGAAAGGGAAATTAAAAAATTGTATTTTAATTTCAAATAAAATAAAACATAACTGCATGTTATTATAAAAAAACACAGGTTCAAAAAATGCCTTGAAGTAAGTCATGTGATCTAACAATGTTATCTCAATTATAACTTCATCAAATTTATAAAAAGCACTTCTAACAAATGTTTATATTCAACGCAAAAATTATTCAACAGACATTCCAATTTGTTTTTCTCTTGACAATCTTCAAATATTTCAGAGGATTTCAACAATATTTCAAATTTCCCAAACAACCACCTTCAACTCACCAAATTATAAATCCCTAGGAGAAGAGCTTCAATGCAGCCGTTGCTCTGTCTGTCTCTGCTGACTGTGAGTCGCAGATAAACCCACATGAGCTCGGGCAGGAACTGCAGGGTGAACCTCTTGAGCCGGACTTCCGAGCTGCGGTAGAGCTCAAACAGCTGGTGGCAGACAGGCTCCAGGAGCTACGGGGAAACAGAGAAGCATTACTTCCATGGCTTAAAAAGCCAAATATACCTTTATAGTATTTAAAATATAAATTGTTCTTAAAATTAATTCCTCCATGAATGAGCTAATTTAAAAAGGCCTTAATAGACTACATATTAAACTGGCCCAAACCTCTACCTAATTACTTTAGTACCAAATACTGTCACTATACTTTCTGAGGTACTAAGATATTACGTTTATTAGGTACGTGGTCTGTTTGCCAAATATTTATATTTGGTGAGGTTCAATGTCTGTTCTTACCAAGCCCTTCTAGTCTATATTTTATTTTTTTTACATTTATGTATGTAAGCATGTATGAGTGGGGTACTGTAATGCCATGGCACACGTATGGAAGTCAGAGAACCTCCCATCTTGTGAGTCCTAGGATCCACCTCAGCTGCAGCAAGTGCTTTTATCCAGACTCATCTCACTGGTTCACCTTCCATTTTAAGAACTTTCTTCTTAATTAAAATAACTTCAAACTTCAAGTAAAGCCATGACTTAGATTATATATCACTCAGTAGATGAGATTTTATAAACACATGATATGGGCATCTAATATTCTACCTAATATATTTTAAATACATACAAGGGAAAGAGAAAATATTTAAGACCTCATTGATTATACTTATTGGGCAAAAGTCTTGCTGTACAAGCCGAGGACCTGAGTTCAGATGCCCAGCGCCGATATAAAAATTGGGGGGGGGGATAAGCAGATTCCCCAGGGCTTGCGGGCCAAACAGCCCAGCTATGACAGCAAGCTCTAGATTCAGTGAGAGGCCCTACCTTAGGAGACAAGGGGAGAGTGCTAGAGGCCGGTCTTCACACTCTACTGCTGCTGTGCACACGTCCACACGCACGCACACACACAAGCACGCATGCACACAAACGCACACACACAACACACATGTGTACACACACGCGCGCGCACACACACACGCATACACATGCACACAAGCTCAATTTTGAAAGGGAAAAAGTGCATATATAAATGTTTTTCAATGCTTAATTGGCTAATTATTCTTGTATTACTACATGAAATGACTTGAGAGAACTCAAGATGTTAAAAACTAAGTAAAATGAGCAATTCCACCCACTGCCAATTTAAAATGGTTCTGCTCCTGTTAACCACAGACTGTATACACCTGGCTGACTTTTAACTACATATTAAAGACTGAGTAGAAACTAATTTTTTTGTTTGTTTGTTTTTTGTTTTTTGAGACAGAGTTTCTTTGTGGCTTTGGAGCCTGTGCTGGAACTAGCTCTTGTAGACCAGGCTGGTCTCGAACTCACAGAGATCC
>JAQHUG010000594.1:159456-169812 GCA_028555095.1 Dicrostonyx torquatus
TGTGGTACATTTACACAATGGAGTACTACATAGCAGAAAAAATAACGTCATCTCAAATTTTGCAGGAAAATGGATGGAGCTAGAAAACATTATTTTGAATGAGGTAACCCAGACACAGAAACACAATTATCACATGTACTCACTCATAGGTGGTTTTTAACCATAAAACAAAGAAAGCCAGCCTACAAACCATATTCACAGAGAGCTTAGACAACAATGCGGACACTAAGAGAGACTTACATAGACCTAATATACATGGGAAAGTATAAAAAGACAAGATCTCCTGAGTAAATTGGGAGCATGGGGACCTTGGGGGAGGGTTGAAGGGGGGAGGGAGCAGAGAAAAATGTAGAGCTCAATAAAAATCAATCAAAAAAAAAGAAAGAAAAAAGATTGTTAGCCCCCTCCCCATAAAATGAACATAAGGGACTTTAACAGAGTGAAGGACTCAAAATGAAAGACCCACTAGGATGACTAAGCGGTGGTCTGTTAAAGTGAGAAAGAAAAAGCAATATTGGTGTAGAAGTTACAAGTTAAGTTATAATGGCCAGGCAGTGGTGGCGCACGCCTTTAATCCCAGTACTGGAAAGGCAGAGGCAGGCGGAGCTCTGTGAGTTCGAGACCAGCCTAGTCTACAGAGAGAGTTCCAGGACAGGCTCCAAAGCTACAGAGAAACTCTGTCCAGAAAAACAAACAAAACAAAACAAAACAAATAAAAGTTATAACAAAGGTAGTCAAAATATGCAAAATTAAACTCTAAAAAGTTCACATCAACAACTTTTATGTCTTTAAAGCAACAGTGCTTTTGAGACTGTCCTAAGCTCAGTTCGTATTAAGTAAAGTATGTCCATTTTCTGAAATAACATCTCGGTAGGCAAATCTGACGATGCTTCAGAATATAATTCAGATGAGGACCTAAAATGTACCTGTCCATGACCACTGTGCGCAACAGTTATGAGGGTCTACAGAATTTACTACCCTGGGTTTTCAGACGTCTGAATTAAACCCTTCTGATTTGGCAATAATAAAGATGGAACCCAGACCTGTCCCCGCAACTTCATAATGACAATGAATGCTAAGTCTTCAGCCCGGATTTCTCCAGCCCCTGTTTCCATTTTGAGCCATGACTTTGTCTCATGTGTTATTATAAAGCCCAATAATACACAATAGTCTGAATAATTTCAAAAATGTCGTATCTTAAAAGGTTTTAAAAAATGAGAACATCTTTCATATCTTTGAGTATTGAATCTAAAGATTTAGTACTAGAATCATTTTGTATTTAATTATTTTCTGATCAATGTTTACTTTTCTATTTACACTTAACCCCGAGCCCCATCCCAAGCCCCTATTTACTAAATATTCATTACATAACACGATAAAATGTTTACATGACCACTGCCCATGAAGAGCTTACAATCTAAAGAGAAATGCATAAAACAAGTAATTTTTAATAAGCAAAGCTTAAGTGTTAGGCAGTGCAAGATGGGGGGCAGGGGATACACATCATCATTTAGAAAATTTCAGATACTCCTGACTAAAGATGTGTGCGCACGAGTGTGTATCTGACCTGCGCACCAACACACACAGCCCACGTCTGAAGTTTTGACAGCTCAGCAACACACCGCAGGAGAAGCAGCAGCGAATGAATCTTGCAGTTGCTGCTAGGAGCGCAGCAGATGCAAGTCTGAGAGCCAATCCAAACACAAGAGACGGGGAGAGGAGGTCAGTAAGCGGGCTTTAGTGAGAAGACGAGGGAAGATGCACTCTGAGTTAGGCTGCCGTTAGGAGACGGTTACCTGACGTCACTGCTCCAGCTCGCTCAGTGCACAGCAGAGGCGCTCTGGGAGGCTGTATCTGGGAAGACAAGAAGCTACTTTCCCGTGGGCTCCTTCATTTTCATGTGAACGCATACATGACTCCAGTGGATAAAGCACCTGTCACACAGCTGTGTTGATGCAAACACGCTGTGTGCATCTGGCCTAAGCTAACACAGATTCAGCTGCTGCACTTTCTGTGTCCACCACAGAGGGAGTGAGTAACAGTGATCTGTTATTCTAAGTAATTGATCGCCACAATTTAGGTCTTTAAAAGCACTTCTGATAACTTCCAGGTAAGCTTAATAAACAGCGTAATTTTGTGTTATCAGTTTACAGCGGATCAGAAGGCTTATAAATATCTCTACGGTATTATGAAATTAAGAGCAAATGATATTAAAATAAAGAAGGCTGAATCGGTGTACCGTTAAAATTTGTTTTCCAGAGAAGGAACATTCCAGAACACAAAGGAAAAACAAAAAAACCACACATTAAATAACAATCCATTGAGATGAGGGTGACTGCAGTTGAGAACCAAAGCCGCCACCTCCAGTCAGGAAAAGAGACCACGACATCTTCAAACGTAAGAAGATGGGGTGGGGAAGCCAAAGCAGCTACCAGAGGGAAAGGGAAGAGTGGCTCTGCAGACCCATGGGGACCAGACCAGCACGCGCTTCATCTTACTATTTGGAATTCACACTTTTAAAAGCTTCCTACCTCGTTGTTCGAATCCTGGATGACTTTATACAGCGCCGGCACAAGTGGTTTTTTCCGGTGTAAAGTTGCTGCGTAATTGGTGATCTGAGTGTCAGGTAACGCCTAAGATAAAACCAAAGGATCTAACATTTAGGAAACACATCTCTTTTACGTGGCTGCTACTCGAGTAAAAGAAGCGACAAATAAGAAAATTTAAAATAATCACTTTAACTAATACCAAGTAATTAACATACAAATAACTGTTTAGCCACAAAATGGTTCCAGCCGGGATTTCACTGATGCAGCCTGCAGGAGCACAGGGTGCACTTCCGTCCCGGCACTCCCGCCCCTACAGAGCACATCGCGCCAGTCTACAGTATACAGTTTTCAATCACATCTACCTGACTTTTAGTCACAGGAAATCAAAGCAGAAAACAAAAATTATCATTAAAACTTGAAGACCTCAGTCATCTACTGGATATATTTTAATCATAACATGTATAATTCTTTGACCCTCATTCATATTATACTCGGAAGGAGCACAGATAAAGAAGCGCGATTCCACACTTTGCATCTTCCACTAGGAAGCACCTTTGCAGGACCCTGACGGGTGGATCAGCGCCACTAACCCTGGACACAGTACCTTGAACTCCGACAGCCACTCTTCCACCACAGCTCGCTCGGACCCCAGCATCTTCCTCTAGTCTTCTGTTATCTAAAATGTAAGACAGTATTACGTACAGAGATTACCAAAGGTCTGTAATGCATCCATCTCACTAACCGAGACACTCAGCTGTATTTCAGAGAGAGGCTTCTACTCGGTTTGGAGTGCAATTCAAGTTTTTCAAAAATAAATCCTATTTTTAAATGATCTATCAGAAACCTGTTGTCTCCATGCTTTCTGATTCCCCACTTCACAATGGCACAGGTGTCCTTCAGTTGGATAATCTATAATCTCACATTCTCCACACTTCACAATGGCACAGGTGTCCTTCAGTTGGATAATCTATAATCTCAGTGCTGAGGAAGCTGGGGCAGCAGGCCTGCAGAGTGGACGGCAGCTCAGGCTATGCACTGAGTTCTGGACAAGCCTGAGCTACAGGGCAAGACACTGTATCAACAAAACAAAAAACTGAAAACTGCAGTGGCCAAGCGAGATCAAATTACACCACGGAAGACATACAGAGCAAGTCACACATGGCAGAACCAACCCTGTAACAAAATATAAATATCAAGTCTAGAAAGAGCAAGGGTTGGGGCTGGAGAGATGGCTCAGAGGCTGAGAGCACTGGCCGCTCTTCCAGAGGTCCTGAGTTCAATTCCCAGCAACTATATGGTGGCTCACAACCATCTGTAATGAGATCTGGCGCCCTCTCTCTTCTGGTCTGCAGGAGAGAGTGTAGGAGTGTGTAGGAGTGTGTGTGTATGTGTGTGTGTGTATGAGTGTGAGTGTGTATGAACCTTAATCATATTTCCCCACACTGTTCGCTGCTACTCCCCTGAATAAGAGATTTCTAATTTAAGATTCCACAAGGACCTTAGACGATGTGTACGATGGAGCACTGCATCCAGTGCTGAAATAAAGAACAGGAAAAAAGAAAAAGAGTTGCCATGGTCATAGTGTCTCTTCTTAGCAATAAAACCCTAACTCAGACACTGGCTGTTAAAGACACTGTGTATAATGTGTTCTGTGTTCTCGACTCGATTCATACAGGAGGGAACCTCAGTTGAAGAAAAGCTTCTGACAAATGGTCTGTGGCGGTTGTCTGTGGGATATTTTCTTGACTGTTAACTGGTGGAGATTTCAGGCCCCTGTTGGGGTAGTTACCATTCCTACTCAGGTGGGCCTTGAATGTGTAAGAAAAGGAGCTAACTGTGAGAGAGACTGCACGCAGGCCAGGAAGCAGCTTCCTCTCTTGGTTTCTGCTCCAAGCTCCTGCCTTGAATTCCCTCCCCCAATGATGAACTATAAAATTTAAGATGAAATAAAACCTTTCCGTCCCAGGCTGCTTTCAGCCACGGTGGTTATGAAAGCAACCAAAACCAAGCGAGAACAGCCTCACTCAAGCCGTGTTTCGATGCTGACATGTAAAAGGGGAACAGAGGAAAGCACAAAAGTAAATCAGATGCAAACATTTAAACATGTCCATGTGTGTGTCTGTGCATGGGCTGTGTTCGTGTACGCGTATGTACCCGAGGAGGCCAAGAAAGGGCATCAGATTCCCTGGAACTGGAACTGCAGGTGGCTGTGAGCACCCAATGTGGGAGCGAGGAACCAAACTCAGGCCTCCTGCAAGAGCGGGGTGCACACTTAACCACGGAGTCATCTCTCCAGCCCCTTGCACTGAATATAATTAAAATATGACTGACCTTAAGGTGATAGCCATTTTGCTTAGTAAACAATACACAAAGTTCATTATATTATTCTATCTGCTTTGTTACAACTTAGAATTTCTTATAATGAATAAAAACTAAAATATTGATAAATGGAAGCTACAAATATACAATTCTGATGTAAGAGAGAAAACAAGGTTCTTACATTAATTTATTTACTTATTTTTGTGGGTGGGGCTATGGATTGTACATTCAGAGATTGTTGTGAGATCTAAGCAAAACTGCGAATCCCTGCTTCAGGAAAAGAGAACTAGGGCTCGGGACGTGGCTAACGTGCTCGCCTAGCGTGCGGAAGTCACTGATCCAGCATGGAGTGGTAAGAGACGGCCAACACAGTGGACCGGCTTAAAGGGAGTTCTGGCCTATACAACGTAGGTTTTTTGAAGAGTTACTTCTCTGTCACCTCAAACTCCTTGTTTGTGGACAAGGGAGGTATCTATGGTAAAAGGTTTTTTAGTTTTTGTTTGTTTGTTTTTGAGACAGTGATCTCAACTGTGAAGCCTAGTTGGCCTGAAACTCAGTGTGCTGACTAGGTTGACCTTGAATCAGAAATCCTCCTGTTTTTACTTCTCCAGTGCTGGGATCAAAGGTACATTGCCAGTACACCCAACTGTCAAGAGATTTTTTTATTTTTAACTTAAGAAATCACACACAAGGTCTTAGAACAGTGATTGGCACATACCCTTTATGTCAGCTGTTACATTATTTAAGTTCTTGACAACTCAAGAAGCATTTTTATTCTGTGCATAATAATTATTAATGGTCTATTATTAGAAATATTGTTGAACAAAATGCTGAGGATTAAAATAAATTAAGAACTCTCAAAAGTTTCAAGAGAATCAAAATTATAGATAAACAAAACAAAGCTACAGAATCACCAGTGCAACATGAGACAGTAATAAATGTCACTGCGAATTCTTAAACTTGGTTAAAACAAAGTGGGGGAAGGGAGGAGACTGGAGAGGTGGCTCAGTGGTTAGGAGCACCGGCTGTTCTTCTAGAGGTCATAAGTTCAATTCCCAGCAACCACATGGTGACTCACAACCACCTATAGTGGGATCTTATGGCCACTTCTGGCATAAAGGCATACATGCAAACAGAACACAATAAATAAATCTTAAAAAAAAATTGGGCCAGGCATGGGGTGGCATACCTTTAATCCCAGCACTCAAGAGGCAGAGGTAGGCAGATCGCTGAGGTGAAGGCCAGCCTGGTCTACAGAGACTGTTCCAGTATAGGCAGGCTACACAGAGAAACCCCATCCTGAACCCTCTGAAATTCTCTCCCAAAACTGGAAAAAAATTATGACGATAGACAAAGTGTATGTCTAAAACTTAGACTAAATTCCCAGGGCTGGAGAGATGGCTCAGTGGTTAAGAGCACTGTCTGCTCTTCCAGAGGTCCTGAGTTCAATTCCCAGCACCCACATGGTAGCTCACAACCATCTGTAATTTGATCTGGTGCTCTCTTCTGGCATGCAGATAGAACACTACATAATAAATAAATAAATAAATATTAAGATTGAATTCCCTAAGGCAAAACTCAAAAGTGTATTATATGATATAGTAGCTCTAAGGTGAAAATGGCTATTTAAATTAATTCAAAATTTATTTTCCTACTTTCTGGGAAAGACAGAAATTAGACCTATTCTATGTTACAATAAAATGTGGGCTCAGGAGACTGGAGAGATGGCTCAGAAGTCACATGAGCACACTGCTCTGGCAGGAGACTTGAGCCAGGCATGGGGTGGCATACCTTTAAACCTTTAATCCTGGCACCCACGTCAAATGGCTCATAACCACCTCTACCTCTGGCTCTTGCCTGAGGCCTCCTCAGGAACCTGCAGTACACAGTTAAAAAGAATCTTCTTTAAAATGTAGGTCTAGTTATTTTATGAAGAAAGCTGAGACCAGTTATCCTCCAGAATGACCTTTACTCGGAGAGAATGCCTCATGATCACAGATCTCATGACCAGTCCTTACCGACAGGAGTAACTAGGAGACAGAGCATTAGAGACAAATGGCAGGGTCTTGGAGGAGAGGGAGGCTTCCCCACAGACTGTACCTGAGTAAATCTTCAAATTCCACACGGATGAAGGAAGAGAACTGACTCCCTAAGGGTGTATTATGATGGTCACATAAGTACATAATGTGCACCCTACCCCTGCCAGGAAATAAATTCATATATATTTTTAAGAGACATGGAAAGGAGCTTCATTAAGAAAGACAACTTAGAGTAAAAAAGTAAGAGATGATAAATGTGGGGTGGTGATGTGGGATCCCTTCTGTGTGCTGTGAAGAGCACTGGTTAATAAAGAAATTGTCTTCAGCCTGTGATAGGACACAATAGAGGCAGGTGAAGACTAAACTGAATGCTGGGAGAAAGAAGGAGGAGTCAAGAGATGCCATGTAGCCACTGCTGGGAACATGAGCCAGAACCTTGCTGGTAGGCCCACAGCCACATGGCGATACACAGATTAATAGAAATGGGTTAAATTAAGATGCAAGAGCTAGCCAGTAAGAAGCTAGAGCTAATAGGCCAAGCAGTGATTTAATTAATAGAGGTTCTGTGTGGTTATTTCGGGGGTGAACAGATGGGAACAAGCAAGCAGCCTTCCTACAACAGGGTAGGATGGGGTGGGGTTTGGATGTGTGGGGACCTGAAGGAGAAAAGCAGCCTTCAGACAAATGCCCCGAACAATGGAGATTTCCTGACCTTTTCTAGGATTTTCAGGGATGATCAGAAGTTTTAGTATGATTTAGTCTGACAGAGCCTATGTGCTAATGGTCGGGTACAGGGAGAATTTTCCTTGTAGCTTCAAGGGGGAGGGTGGGCTCACTTAATCTCCTCCTCTGTTCCCCCAAATCTGTGTGCTCTAGACTTCATAGCAGGGGCTGAGGCCTGGTTTCTAAGAGGCAGAGTCGGGGGGGGCAGCTAGAGGGTCTGTGATCGGACAGAGTTGGGGGGCAGCTAGAGGGTCTGTGATCTGACAGAGTCGGGGGGCAGCTAGAGGGTCTGTGATCGGACAGAGTTGGGGGGCAGCTAGAGGGTCTGTGATCTGACAGAGTCGGGCTTGGACTAGAGGGTCGTCTTTACCACAGAGTGGGGGGGCAGCTAGAGGGTCTGTAATCTGACAGAGTGTACCTTGGACAGGTTTACTGTCTTTACTGATGACTTCATAAGGTAACCTGTTGTGTACTCCAAAAAAACCAGTATTTTCTGTGATGCTAGAGAACCTACTGTCATACGGATACAGAACTCCAACTTAGGACAGCATCCCAACCAAGCTCATTAGTCCTCACAGGGTGCAGAGACAGTAAAGGAACACACACAGCCAGAGTGCCGGTCCTCAACCAGGCGGAATTCCGAACCCTGCGTGTCTACTCCCCACATCACCCACTCTTGAGCCTGCAGTGCGTGACTGCGAGGTTCTGGGATGGCGAGCCTATGTCTGTGCTGACTCGCAGCTGGCAGGGTATACGGTTGGTGGCACTGAGCCCCCATGCTGCAGCCACTCTGGAGACTTCGGGACGCAGCGCAGGCACCGTCTTTCAGAGTCTTCTTGCTCCTTGTCCCTATTCTGAACACTGTCGATATGAGGCTTTCACTAACATCCCTGCCAGCATTCCTTGATCCCAATCAACCGTCTTCCCGGGTAGATTCAACTACGTGGTCCTGCTTATTCCCCGTTCTCTTTCTGACCCGACTTGGCATGAGTTTTCTATGAAAACAGTGGACTTGTTGAGATGTGTGCAGGATCTTGGATTAAAGCAAAACAGATTTGGGATGAGTTTTTTTGTTTTTTTGTTTTTTGGTTTTTCGAGACAGGGTTTCTCTGTAGCTTTGGAGCCTGTCCTGGAACTAGCTCTTGTAGACCAGGCTGGTCTCGAACTCACAGCGATCCGCCTGCCTCTGCCTCCCGAGTGCTGGGATTAAAGGCATGCGCCACCACCGCCCAGCGGGAATGAGTATTTATTTGGGTTCTCTCTTCTCTTTCAGTCCCCCCTAGCTAAAAATGGCCTTTGAACTCTGAATCCTCCCAAGTGGGATTACAGGCAAACAAAACAACACCTGCTTTGATTTTAAATATTTTGTACATCATTAATAAACACTGAAAAGGCAGACTATTATTTGCTCTAGCCACAGGTCAACTACTCAGAAGCTGCATGTGGTTATTTTCCCATATCATACAGAACAGAAAAAGAACACAGCCACGGTCACAAAAGTTGCTTTGGACAATAGTGATCCACATGTACCCTGATAGCAGAACTGTGCCCAGTAAATTAACTAAATAGGAGTAAAATTCAGATAATACATTTGTTAAATGCAATTGCTAAAATAATTCAAAAATTGAATTTAAAGGTAGTTAAGGTGTGATCATTTCAGGTAAAATTGTAAATAAATAATGCTACTCACCAAAGATTACCAAAAATTCATAACATGTTTAATCATATGGGAAATTTATTTTTCATTTTCAAAGGTCAAGGTCATAACTTTACCTGTCTTAGATCAGTTTTCTAAAGGAGGAGGTGGCACAGGAATGCAGCCGCGTTCAAGCGTGGAATTCATTTGTTGAGAGTTAAATATTTTCCAACTGTATGAAAAAATAAAAAATTAAAATAGTAAGCGAATATTTTCAAGAACATTACAGAAACGTTTTAAATGACACACTCATAAAGTAGTTTACTTTTGTGTGTCTGCAGAGCTGATGGTGCACGTGTGCACATGCGTGAGGCTGCATGCACCACACATGACCATGTGGAAGACACCGCTCTCACCTTGCCCTCGCCACACAGCACTGAGGAAGGAACTCTCCCACTTCTCGGCGGGGCTGGCACGCAGCAAGCCCCAGAGGCCCGCCTGCCAACACATCGTCCCCGTCAGCACTGAGATCACACACACGGGCAGACATGTGCAGTAAGCACGTTTACCAACGCACTGCAGCTCACCTGACCCTAAACATCCTGCAATAACAACATACGTGTAAACCTTTACCATATCCAAGTTTGGAGACAAAAAGTCTCAAATTTTAGCATCAAGTATTCCATTATCTTTAAGATGTTGGGTAGGTTATTTAAATTGCTGGGGATTCACCTCAAGAGAAATCTGTAATCCTTACAGAAATACGGACTCCACCCAGCCTCACCCTGGCATACGTGCACCTACCCACCCATCCCCACTCACAAACTAAATAAATAACGGAGTTTGGTCCTGGGAATCCTCACGGTGGAAGGAGAGGACCGACTCCCGAGAGCTGTCCTCAGACCTCCGCACACGTCTATGTGCACACCATCTCCCTCACTCCTACACACGTCTATGTGCACACCATCACCATCTCCCCACCCCTGCACACGTCTATGTGTACATCTTCTCCCCACTCTGCACACGTCTATTGCATAACATCTCCCCACTCTGCACACGTATGTGCACATCATCTCCCCACTCTGCACAC
>JAQHUG010000594.1:182099-197260 GCA_028555095.1 Dicrostonyx torquatus
TTGAGGATACTATGGATGACAGTCAACTATCTGCAGGCTGAGACACAGATTCCCTTTACTGGGGGGGGGTGTCACACAATCCGCTGAAGGCCCAAACAGAACAGTGCTCTTCCTGAGCGCACGCCTTCCCCAGGACATCACCATTTCCTTGCGTTGGGGGCCAAACCTCTGCCCTTTCTGGGGGAGGCTGACTACATGACTTCGGGCATTTGAGCATCTGGGCACGGAAAGGAGCTGCACCATTAACTCGGCTGCGCTGTTTCCCTTGCAGCTCTTGAGCTGGGTTAACTCGTCACATGAGCCAGTTTCTAACCAATTCCATACGCTACGCGAGCATCCTTTCTTGGCGGTTGTTCCTATGGACAACACTGACAAACGCACCTCAGAGATGAACTGTGTGGTGAAGCCAGCACTCAGGAGACAGAGGCAGGCAGATCTCCGTGAGTTCGAGACCAGCCTGGTCTACAAGAGCTAGTTCCAGGACAGGCTCCAAAGCTACAGAGAAACCCTGTCTCGAAAAACAAAGCAAAACACAAAAACAAAAAAGTTTATAAATTCTACAATTGAGCTTCAACCTCTCTAGAGCAGAGCACACTCTCTGCAGGATTTCCATCTCACTCTTCAGCTCAGAGTAATGAAGGGCTTAACCGCGGGCAGGCGGTCAAGAGCACCGCAGAGAGGAGGAGCAGCAAGTGCGTTCACAGACCACAGACGGCACGGAGCCCTGTCCCCGAGCCCACAGATCAAGTCTCTGCGCTTTGGGTAATAGCCATTTTTAAGCTTTATTTGCAATTATGTATAACATAATTATAGACCGAGTTTTACTTGCTATTAATCAAACAATTCCTGCATAAGGTTTCTGAAGATGTTTCCTAAAAGACGAATGCACCCACTTTTCTTTCTCCTCTCTAGAACTGGTCAGGTGGTGTCAAGAGGGGACTTGAGAATAAAAGCAAAGGAGCCTGGGTCCCTGACAGCTCCGGGATGCATCAGACCTACACTATTTACTTCTGGATTTTAAGAACTTAAATAAAGTGATTTTTTTCCGGACAGGGTTTCTCTGTGTAGCTGTGGCTGTAGACCAGGCTATCCTCGAACTCAGAGATCCACCTGCCTCTGCCTCCAGAGTCCTGGGATTAAAGGTGTGCGCCACCACACCTGGCCAGGCAGAGGCTATTTATCTGTTTAGCAATCAAAATACAATTCCCAGCTGGTAAGGAAGAAAGTGACTTTAGCAACACACCTGTGGTGCTCCAGCCACCTTAGAGGAGCCTCGACTAAGCAGATAAGGCGTCAGGTATCTCTGCCGTGTGGAGGGGCGAGCGAGGGGGAGCAAGGCTGGCTGAAGAGCCTCCGCTCTCAGGGCACCACAACCACAACTCAGCTGGATGGGGAAGGTGGCCAGGACACTGGCAACCATTATGCTACAATATTGCAGTATAGTGCTGTAGCCAACACCACAGGTTATAGTGCAGAAAAGTAACAAAACTGTTACCAGAAAAACAAAACTGCAAGAAAATCAGGATTAGGAAAATAAAACATTTTATTGAAAAGAAGATGTTCAAAAGTTGCACGAATTGTTCTTGAAAAAGAGAGAAACTGGGGACTGGAGAGATGGCTCAGAGGTGAAGAGCACTGGCTGCTCTTCCAGAGGTCATGAGTTCAATTCCCAGCAACCACGGGTGGCTCACAACCATCTGTAGTGGGATCTGGTGCCCTCTTCTGGCCTGAAGGTGTACATGCTGCATAACAAATAAATAAATCTTTAAAAAAAAAAGAAAAAGAGAAACTGACTCAGATTTATAGCAGAAGTTAAGGCTGATTCTCATTATCCCATTTTTATGATTCATAAAAATTTTGAGCAAATCCTTCGTGCTTTCCACTCAACGTCTTTTGCACTAGCATCTTAAACCGTTTCTACAATGGCTTATTTGTGTGTGGTGTGTATGGGCCACACATGCCACCGTGTACGGTGGAGACACGGGAACAGCTTTCAGGAGCTGGTTCTCTCCGTCCACGCTGATGTGGGTTTTGGGGACTGGGCTCGGATCAACAGGCTTGGAGGTGAAAGCCTTTATCTTGCCAGCCCAACGACTTTAAATGTCATTTATGGATCTGTCTCTCGCTCACGCTGTTCACACTGGTCTAGGGCCTTGCAGCCCACGCTGATGCTCTACCACCAAACTACATCCCTAGTTAAGGGATGTTCCTCCTTCTTAAAGAAAACGGAAAATAACCTGGCCCCTCTGTGGCTTACTCCACAGACCTACACAAACGATTATATAATACAACATTATAAAATACAAAGACCAGCTGACAGCAAGACCAGTACTAGGGATATACATAGCCAAAGGAATGGAAATCTGTATCGAGACACTGGTTTCCTGTGTTTATTTGCGTACTATATTCACAAGAGCCAAAAAAAAAAATCAGCTTAATTTCTACCAACTGCTGAATGAACAAAGAAAATATGTATAACAGAGTACCATCCAGTTAAATAAAGGATGGGATGTTGCCACCAGTGACAGCACGGACAGACCGACAGTACATTATGTTAAACGTTAGCTACAGAAGGACAGGTATCCCGTCGCCTCGCTCTTCTACAGAAACAGAATGAAGCAGTGAGAGGAGCACCGAGAACTGCAGTCACCTACACCTCAAAGAAGCCAGGGTTTGAATGTTACACATGCATGCATGTCCAATGTATGTACACAGTAAAACACCCTATTTACCCCTTAAGTGCATGTAACTATGAACCAGCTGAAACACAAATGAGGCGGTGAGATGGTTCAGCGGGTAAAGGTGCTGACCTCTAAGTCTGACAAACTAAACTCAATCCTCAGAACCCATATGGTAAGAGGTGGCCTCTGACCTCCACACGTGAGCCACACATGCAAACACAAATATACACACTAAATAAATAAAGCACCTTTTTTGGTTTTGTTTCATTTGTTTTTTGAGATAAGGAGACAGGGTTTTTCTGTGGTTTCCATTCCTGGAACTAGCTCTTGTAGACCAGGCTGGTCTCGAACTCACAGAGATCCGCCTGCCTCTGCCTCCCGAGTGCTGGGATGAAAGGTGTGCGCCACCACTGTCTGGCTAATAAAACACTTTTCAAAAAAGATAAAGTAGTTGGGTTTAATGGCACACAGCTGTAACTCCAGGTCCTGGGGCAGTATCTGGAGTTCAAGGCCCGTATTCAGGACGCGAGATCCTGACTCAAAACAAAATTAAGTAAATGATAAAAATAAAAAGCCACTAGAACCAAGGATATCTAGCTCAGAGATGAGATGGCTCACAGAGTAAAAAGTGCTTGTCATGCAAGTCTAAGTTTGATCCCCCAGAACCCACAGGGGAAGAAGAGAACCTCAAAGTAGTCCTCTGATCACACACACACACACACACACACACACACACATCCCCCCCCCCAAAAGCATGCGTGCATACACTAATCATTTTTTTCCAAGAACCAAGGATTACTTAGATAAGAAATATATAAACAAAGTCTCGACTGTTTTGTCTTTTGTGTTTGAGACAGGGTCCCGTGTAGCCCAGGATGACCTCAGCCTTGCTGTGCAGCTAAGCTCTGGGATCATGGGTGTACACTACCATGTCTGCTTTAAGACCTCCCAGCAATGAAGCACGCTTGCAATCTCACCATGCAGAGGGCAGGGGCAAATCATCCATCTTGGATTATTAGTGGAGCCCCATCTCAAAGTACTCCAAAGCAAAAGCAAACAACAAAAAAGATACCATCAGGATTCTAGCTTCGGTACATTAAAAAGATGATAAAAGACAAAATACAGCGAGGTGGTTAGTGTTGCCACCGGTGACAACACGGACAGACCGACAGACTTTGGAGAGGGCAGGATATTTATGAATTCATAACCAGCCAGAGCCACACAGCAATACTTGTCTCAAAAAAAAAAAAAGGAAAAAGAAAGGCATGTGATGTATTATAAATTAACAATTAAATTCTTTGTTACTCTGTAACAAAATGACTATTTGGTGACCCATCTTTACCAATCAATGTCAGTGCCCTTTACCATATTCTACGACTGTTATTTTGGCAGTTAATCCCCAAACCTAAAATTATAATTTTACGGATACTTAAATCATACCACTTTATATATTACACATCTAATTTATACTCCTTCCCACTTGCTTCTTCTCATACGTCTCTCCAAACAGCTAAATCCCTAAATGTTAGGTCTAAAGTCCATGAATTTCTAAACTTAACCCACGATAAGGTCAAAAGATCTGCAATTCTAAGTTTACTACGTATTATTGAGCGAACACCTGTTCATTTATCAACCTACATAATCACATCAAAGTTTCACTGAAAACTCTTTAATCAAGTAAACTTGCAATTCTTTTTTAAATTAAATTTACTTTTTTTTTTTTTTTTTAAGGTTTCTCTGTGTAACCGTGGCTGTCTCAGAACTCGCTCTGGAGACCAGGCTGGCCTCTAAACTCAATCCACCTGCTGCTGCTGCCTCCCGGGGGCCTGGATTAAAGGCGTGCACTACCACCAGCAGGTTAAACTGACAGTTCTTATTTCTCGATTTTAACTCAAGGACAATACAGCTTTCTAACTTAACTCAAGGACAATACAGCTTTCTGACACATTAGGAAACAAGGTGAGTACGCATCTGTGCAAATTAACTCGTACAGGACCAACTTGTGAAAGAAAATCGCTTGGCTTATGGAAAGCAGTAGAAACTAACTCAAACCAAAAAGTTCCGCACATCTTTAGTTTCGGCAACTTCAACTTCTGGCGCGAAAAGCTGCCCTAGCTATGACATTAAATGGGAGCAGTTTATTGAGCTATAAAATGCAGGCAGATTTGGCAGCCGGTTCACAGTTAACACTGTTGTTACTGGTTCCTAGCGCTGCGTGACAGAAGCTGGACTGGGTCAAAGACTCTAAAGTGAAGGCCAGATATAAACCAAATCAGTTTTTTTTTCCCCTTGCAAAAATGCATCTCCTGCCTTCATATCCTCCCTGCACTAAGACTCGAAAGGGAAGCGTAGATACAACATATGCGTGTCCCCTTTTTTAAAACCTAAAAAACCTCCTGGATATTTTGAGATATGGCTATCTTCACAGAGGATTCTCAAAGTAGGTCCGAGTCCTTGTGTGCACTGTGTGTATGTATGTGGTGTGGGCACACATATGGGCAGATGAGAAGGCCCGTGACGGCAGAGGGTGACAGCAGCGGCTTCTTCATTCACGCCCCACTTCATGTGCACTGCAGCACGCTCAGCTGACCCCAAAGCACGCCAATTTGCCTGGTCCAGCTGGCCCGCTGCACTGGCGCTTCCCTGTCTCTGCCTCCCAAGTGGGGGATGCTGGACTGGCCACCAACGCCCGTCTGGCATTTATGTGGGTCCTGGAGACCCAAACTCGACAGGGGCTGTACCTGCCCGGCCATCTCTCCTTTTTGGAAGCACTATATTTGCACTATATTAACAGCGAGCAAAGGAACAGAGCTGGAAAAGGGACAGGCTCATCAGATGGCCGCACAGCCATCTGACTGTATGAGCAGTCAGTGTAAACCGTTTTCATAGATTTTACATTTTAGACACCGAGAAGTATTCCGTTCCTGTCACAGGAAAAGTAAACGGTCGACTAACCAGGCAAAGATGTTAAAGGAAACCATTCTGTTGTCCTGGCACCAAAAGAACAGCAAAATATGGTTTTGTTGCGTTAACAATACTGAAAGATCACAGCCCCAAAAATTCATGTTAGCCCCTTATGGACACTTGTTTCTGCTAGCCACAAGGTTAAAATTAAGAACAGGTCCAGGTGAAGCTGGCAGGTTGCTGAAAAGAGAATCTTATTATTGAGAGGTTCTCTTACTGAGTGCCATAACTCTCAGGGACAAGTAATGACCTAGGTTTCTACAAAAGGGATAACTGTTTAATAAATGATCTGGACATTCTGGGATATGGGAGCATATTAGTGATAGAGTTAATATTAATATGAGATCCCAACCAAGAGACTACCCTATGGAAAGATACAGAGAAGAGAAAAACATTGAATGTGAAAAACAAGTTTGTCAGTCTCTTAAACCCTGGTTCCTGTTGTTCAGGCTGAGGACGAAAACATGTTTTGCTCTCACCTGTTGTTTTTCCTAGAGTAGGTTGGACTATGTTAATTTGGCCCTGTCTGTAACCCTGGTCTAATGATTTGGACCAATCAGCATTGTATTTGTACCCCTTATGTTAATTTTGTGGGTTTTACCTATAAAAGCTGTTTGTAACAATGCCTGGGGTGGTCAGATAGCCAGAGCTTCTGCTAAGGTTGTTGCTGTGTCCATCCGCAGGCCTGTGTACTAATCCAATAAAGTGCCTCTTGCTTGTTGCATCCAGTGGCCCGAACTGGATTCCTTTGGGCAGCGGAGCTGCAGATCTTTCAATACAACTGGGTTGAAACTTCCGCCCATATTTTATCATATTTAGTTTTTAATTATATAGTACTTTTTTCTGTAATAACTCTTGGTCAGGCTGAAAATTATTCTAGAACTTAACAGACTACAAGAAGACGTCAAAGCTGTGTGCTACAATGAGACAAATCCATACTGTCCACGGACAGCTTGTGGGACTGGCTGCGGTGGCGCACGCCTTTAACCCCTGGACTGGGAGCAGAGGCAGATGGATGTCTGTGAGTTCCAGGCCAGCCTGGTCTACTACTGAGACTGGGGTGGGGGTGGGGACAGCTTAAGGGTTACATTAAAAAAAAAAAAAATCTTGGCCGGGCAGTGGTGGCACACGCCTTTAATCCTAGCACTCGGGAGGCAGAGGCAGGCGGATCTTTGTGAGTTCGAGACCAGCCTGGTCTACAAGAGCTAGTTCCAGCACAGGCTCCAAAGCCACAGAGAAACCCTGTCTCGAGAAACCAAAAAAAAACCAAAAAACAAAAAAAAACCCACAAATCTTTCAAGATCCATTTTGAAGCAAGCAATAATATTTCCTTACAATCAATGTTTCAATCTATTTACCAATGGCTTTGACATGGAAATATTTCAGAAAACAAAATCTCTATGATTTATAATCATCCAGATTGTAGTAAATGATAATTTGGGATAGTGCTCTTTCAACTATTTGCTAATCCCCGACTGCCTGTTCAGTTTATGGCATATTCTACAACGACACCTACTGGCCACTAGAAATCAGCCATTAGTTCTCTTAGACAGCAAGAGTAGGCTGATTACATAAGAGAAACACAGAAGCACACACGCTCTCTTAAATCAACCCCCCTAAAGGCAAAAATTTGTTCACAGGTATGTAAAGCATCAGAGCATTTCACCTAAAGCAAAAATATGTTTTCTCTAGGACTAAGGTAACATCATTCTTGTAAAAAGATAAGACAAGGAACGAAACGCCAGCATCACTTTAAAATTGTATTTAAGGCGCTAACAAATACCTCAGTTCACTGGACATTTCAAAACAAATCCTAATTATCCATTTCCTTTCAGAAGATATTCGGAGAGAGGAAAAACAAAAATTCTAACTTTATATATACGAACACGAATGACCAAGAGTAGGGGAAAAAAAAATCAGATCTTAGAAAGTTGTCCTAACATGTAGTTCAAAAACAAGGCCAGGAAGAAGAGACGCTTCCCGATACTACGTTAATCCTCATCTTCTGACGGGAAGGCGGCATGTCAAGCTGCTACCCCTTCAGCAATTTACAGGGCTGCTTTTTCAAACGCATCCAAGTCTTCTCAGAGGAGTTTTCCAATGAGCTAACACAAGCAAAAGCCCTTCCACAATACACGCTGAGACGGGTACTGTATTCCACCATTCAGACCGTGAATTTACAACTCACAACTAGTTCCTCAGACTTAACGAAGCAAATCGCTCAAAGGGTGGCTCTCCCCTGTTTAGAGTCCCGTCTTACTTTCGCCGTCCTTAGCATCCATATACGGGGCCAACTTGTCGACCAACTAACTTACTTACTGTTCGTTTTCTGAGTTTATCTTCCTCTCTAGATTTAGAAGGCTCTCTCCACTTTGCTGGAGGTTAAACACTACCGGTTTCTGCGCTGCAGAGCAGCAAATGCGGGTACTACAGAACGTTTCGCCCATCTCCAGATACACGTCGCGGTCTGTCTCAAGCCAAGTCCTTATTTGGGATGAGCGCTTCGTGACTACTCCTGCCTTCACGCTGTCCTCCTCCTCCTCCAGAGCCTGCCTTGGTAGGAAAACACGGGAGCCAGCGACAACAAGAAAGTGATCACGTCTATCCATGGCTTGCAAGAGCTCCTCTTCCATGACGCCCAGTCGAGTTGATCGGAAAAAATAACCGCCAGGGGTTACATAATGTACCAGCCGCCGAGTTTCTAGCTCCGACCACCGAGAAACGTCTTTCCCCTCCGCACCCTGAGAACAACCCCGAGGATCTCACTCCGGTGTCTGCAAACGCCGCGTCCTTCTCTAGCCTGACGCTTCTGCAAGGAATCCCTCCAAGCCCTCACCGCCGGCGCCCTGCTCCCGCCTCCTTCCCACCCACACCCTCAACACCCTCGCTAGGCCCCCCAAGTCGCCCCCACGACACTCAGCCCCAAGCCGCCTCCTCCTCACGACCCTCCCGGGCTGGCTACCGGGTGTGCAGGGCTCGGGATCCGCCGAGAGCCCGGCTGCCGCGTCCGCACCGCAGCCGGAGGACAAGCCTCCTCCCACGGCCCTCGTGCGCGTCCCCACCTACCTGTCACCCCGCAGCCTCAGGCTTCCCAGCGCCGCCGCCACCGCCGCCACCGCCTCCCGCAGCAGCCTGCCAACTGCAGCATAACAACCGGCCCTCTCATTGAGTGGGCCGGCGCGCTCAATAACAGCCGCTCCCATTGGCCGCGCCGCCGCCTCGGCCCGCCCTTCGGTGCGCCGCCTAAAGGAGTCCGCCCGGGAGCAAGGAAAACGCGCTTTTCCTCTCCCTTCTCCTCAGCACATCCGAGCTCGGCCGGATGCCGGATGCCGAGTGTGGGAAACGGTCTCGATGTCCAGTTGGCCTTAGGTCGTCTCTCCCTCGTCCTGGAGCCTCCGCCGGGGTCGGAACGCTTATCGTCTCCACCGCTTTCCTGCCGTGGGGAACCGCAGGGGACGACGTCCGTTTCCGGTCGGCTCCGTCTGGAAGGTTGAATATTGAGTGTCCTGAGAGGTCAGGTTGCCGTCAGGTAATTTAGGGAGTTGGTGGGCGACCTGTGGATTAGGAATCATCTTGACTGTGTCCGGGGAGTGCAGAAGTGCTGAGAGGGGACCGGGAGGAGGGGAGCGATGCGTCCAAGTGCGCCCGAGCTGAGCGGAGGCGGATGGAGGATGCCCCGCTGGTTATTATAGCGGTTAAAGCCCAGACACCCCGACCTCCACTCCCGCCGCTGCTACCCCCCGCAATTGCCTCCTCGCCTCCTGGCTTTTTTTGGGTAAAGAACAGTCCCCGATCCGAAAATACATAACCTAGAAAAATTCCACCAGATGCCTCACAAAATCACGTCCATTGCATATTCCTAGGGTTAAGGATTTGGAAGCTAACGTAATAGCATTTCATTCGGCTTGTCTTTTATTTTTATGGTCATCTCAGTATTTGAATGAGGGAAGTTTCAGTTATACACCCGAAAGCCCTTGGTAAACTGTGAAATTGCACGGAGTGGAAGAGGCATCCCGTCGGGAAAGTAAGCCAACACTTCCTGCGTTAGAACAAGCCACCTTGGGTGGAGATTGGTCATCATCTAACTTCCAGGTTGTCTTCTGACGTAAGCAGGCAGCGTTTCAGCTTTCCATAATTATACGTTCGGTCTTTGTTGACTTGATTTCTCTACTGTCCTTAAATGAGCAGTTCTGCAAGGGAAATGATTTCCCGTCGTGTAACTCACCTTTCCCGTGGTGTGAGGAGAGGACCGGTTCCTTTAAGGTGTCCTCTGACCTTTATATGGGCACATGCACACACAAATAAATGAGGCTTTAAATAAACATCCTTTGAAAATAGGAGCCAGGCATACGCACAGGTCTGTACTTGTGGCACTCGGGAGAGAGAGAGAGACAGAAAACTTGAGAGTTCAAAGTCATCCCTGAATACATATCAAGTGTGTGGTCAGACTGAGTTAGGTAAGACTGTCTCAAACAAAACAGTGTTCTTGTAAGATGGGGTGGGGCCTACCCCATCAATAAAGGTATGTGTGCTTCATTCTGAAAAACATATTTCTTGTCGTATACACACAGAAATCTCTCTCAAGTAGCAATGTCCAATAGGAATGTAATGGAAGCCACGTATGTAGTATAAAATTTTCTAGTAGATTCTAAAAGTAAGAAAAAAATAATCTAATATATTAAATGCGTTCTCGTTTAAAGATATACTCTAAAGCCAAGCATGGTAGCACACATCTTTAATCGTAGCTCTTGAGAAGCAGGGGCAGGTGGATCTCTGTGTTCGACACCAGCCTGGTGTACAGATTGAGTTCTAGTAAAGCCAGGGCTATACAACGATATATATATATATATATATATATATCTGGGAAAATATATATACACATATTCACACACACATATACACTCTGTATTATTAATGAACTATTTAAATTTATACTGTCTTAAAATGCTATGTATGCTATGTATACAGTATATACATGTTATTTACATAAATATAGACAGTTGACCTGTGTTTGTATTTTATAAGGTTGAGAAGTATATTCATACACCAGATAATTCCAAAGACACTTTAGTATTTTCTTATAATTGAATTTGCTTTGGTACTTGGTACTTTCCCAGGGGACCTGAGTTTAGTTCCTAGCACCCATGCCAGACAGCTCACAATCACCTATTATTCAGATCTGTGGGGTGCAATACCTTCTCTGCCTCCCTCCCATGCATGTCACACACACACACACACACACACACACACACACACACACACACACAAAGAAGTCTTTTTTAAAAAGTTAAAATTCCAGGTTCCTTAGCTGCATAGCCACATTCCAGAGGTTAGTGGCTACCTAACAAGACAGCACAGATCCAGGAGAGGAATTGGTGGCCATAGGTATCCAAATGTTCTTTTTGTTATTTGTTTATGTTTCTGTTTTTCCAGGCTGGCCTGGAACTCAAGAGATTCACCTGCCTCTGCCTCCCGAGTGCAAGGATTGAAGGTGTGCGCACACCCAGCAAATGTTCCATTTTCTGGGTCATGACAGTTTTCCCAGAACAGTTGTGCTCAGTCATAGTCTCACCACTTGGATGTGAAAATGGAAGGCACATTACAGTGTGTTCTCCATATTTCCCAATCTTAGAAGGTAGACTTTTATCCCTCTTATGTGAAGCAATAGAAGTCCAGAAAGCTTAAGGGATTTTCTTGCATTTTATAGCCATTAGTGGTTCAAAAAAAATGATTTTAAACACTTCCATCAAACATTTGAGGTTTTATTGTTTGGTTTATGGCTATTTTGAAATAACAGTAATCCCAACACTCCAGAGGCAGAGGCAGGCAGATAGGTCGCTGGGACTTAAAGGCCAGCGAGGTTTCTGGACAAAAGCCAGAGTTCTCCAGAGAAACCCTGTCTTGAAAAACAAATGACAGAGAGGGAGAGAGAGAGAGAGATACTAGTTATAGCATTGACTTACTGCTTAGATTCTCATTATCTTCATCTATTAAAAAGTGTTCGGTTGTTTTTGTTTTGTTTTGCTTGGGTTTGTCTGTTTTTTGTGAGACAGAGTCAAACAAAAGTCAGACAAAGCCCTGACTGTCCTGAAATTCACTCTAGACCAGGCTGGCCTAGAGGAACTCAGAGATCTGCTTGCCTCTGCCTCCCAAGGGCTGGGATTAAATTTGTGAGCCACCAAGTCTGATGGGAGAAAATCTGTTTTTTTTAATTTAAATTCAGAGTTGTCTTAGAAGCAGTACAGTTACTGCCTATAAAGTCCCATGTTCCGGGCACATGAAGACTACGGAAGTGTTACTGTTACTGTAAGTAGCACGTGGGTATCTGCGCGGTAGGGCTACTCACTGTTTTCGTTTCCGTGTTTTGTGTATGTATTTCCTAGCTGTGAGCATACACTGAGTATGTAACAGTATTCTTTTTTTGGTTGATTTTTTTTGTTGTTGATTTGTTTTTTGAGTCATGGTCTGACCATGTAGCAGTCTGGCCTGGAACTACAGCGCACCACATGCCGCTTCCTCCCAAGTTCTAGTATATTTTTATAAAAGCTCTCTACTCAGAATTTTCAGGTATTTACCTTTTTAAAAACATTTCACTTGACACATAATCATCCACTCTGGCTCTCGGGTATCTACAACCTCTCTCTCCCTTCTTTCCCTTTTCTCCTGTAGACATGGCAGCTGGGCATGGACACGAGCACGGACATGGTCATGGTCACGATAAACTAGTGCGTCCAGATCACACGCAGTGGAAAATAGAGGGGACACCATTAGAGACAGTCCAGAAGAAGCTGGCTGCCCGGGGGCTGAGGGACCCGTGGGCTCGGTAAGATGAGTCTAGGCGTGTCCTCTGTTTCAGAAGTCACTTCTTGCTTTGGGTACCAGGACAGGAAGACTGGCACGCATCTGCCACAGCGCGCGTATGCCAATAGAGATGACTCAACGGAGGCCTCTCCTTCCACCGTGTGGGTCCTGGGGAAAATGGCTCTCTCTCAAGACTGGGTGTCTCTGTGTAGCCCTCTCTCTGTCTCCTAGAACTCTGTGGACCAGGCTGGCCTTGAACTCACAGAGATCCACCTGTCTCTGCCTCCCCAAATGCTGGGATCACAGGCGTGTGCCACCACTGCCCAGCGAAAAATGGCCTCTTAGCTTTAGTTGTGTGCAGTATAATTCACCCATTTTAAAGTTAGCTCATTATAATTTTATTAGTTTTTACAAATGGGCAGTTATGGAATAACTTCTGACATCATGACGTAGAGTATTTCTGTAATCCCAGGAAATGTGTGCCTTTCGTAGCTGCTGCCAGCAGCCGGCCCATGGCAGCCACTGCTCTGCTTCTGTCTCTAGTTTCTTCCTTATTAATACCCTCCGTGTTAGAATCCTGAGGGAGGGATGGGTCTTTCATCCCACCCTTCCACTTAATGTTTTTCGGGACCAGGGGGAGCTGAGTTTTCTCTTTTATTGGTTTTGTTTTTTAAGTACCAAGGGATAAAACCCATTTTAGAAAGCTTGTCTTTTGCAGTCCAGTGTAATACTTTTTACACTTGTTTTGTTGTTGTTGTTTGGTTGATTTGGGGGATTTTTTTGAAATAGAGTTGTGTGTAGCCCTGGCTGTCCTGGAACTCGCTCTGTAGACCAGGCTGGTCTCGAACTCACAGAGATCCACCTGCCTCTGCCTCCCGAGTGCTGGGATTAAAGGCGTGCGCCACCACTGCCCGGCCTACATCTAGGATTTTATCCTATATTTTCTAGAAGCTTTTTTTTATTTAAACCTTTTTGTGCACGTTATGTGTATAACGCAAGCCAGGCTCATACCTGTGATGCTCCTGTCTTAGCCTCCTAAGCACTGGGTTTGCGGGCACCATCACACTCAGCATGTGCTTTTCCTGGATTGAGGTATGATGATCCACTTTGAGTTCATTGTTCTCTCCAATGTATGTATGTCTGTGCACCACCTGTGTGTCGGTGGTTGTTATTTTATCTTTTGTCTCTATGCTCTTTTGGGGGGCCTGCCACCCAGCTACCAAATAATTCATACACCCGGAGACTTATTATTTCTTATGAATGCCTGTAGTAGGAGGCTGCTTGTTTGTTCTCAGCTGCTCAGCTCCAATATAAGCACTCAGAAACTGGGTTAATTAAATCACTGCTTGGTCCATTAGCTCTAGCTTCTAATTGGCTAGCTCTTACATCTTAATTTAACCCATTTCTGTTAATCTGTGTGTCATCACGTGGCTGTGGCTTACCAGTAAGGTTCAACCACGTCTGTTCCTGGCAGTGGCTACATGGTGTCACCCTGACTCCGCCTGGAGAAATCCCAGCATTCAGTTTAGTTTTCTCCGCCTACCTCTATTCTGCCCTGCGCAGGCCCAAGACAGTTCCTTTATTAACCAGTGGTACTCACAGCATGCAGAGCGGATCCCACATCAAGTGCCCGACCTTGGCTTGGCTTATTTCTAGCCAGCTTTCTTTGACTTAAATTATCCCATCTACCTTTTGCGTGTGGGCTTTTTCCTTTTCTTCTATGTCTTACTTTTGCTCTTCCTCAGTAGCTGACTGTATGGCCTCCTTCTGCTTTCTCCTGCTTTTTCTCTCTGCCTGCCAGCTCCTTGCTCCTGCCTCTCTATTGGCCAGTCAGTGCTGTATTAGATCATTAGATGTTTTAGACAGGCACAGTAACACAGCTTCACAGAGTTAAACAAATGCAACATATCTTTGCATCATTAAAACAAATGTTTCTCAGCATAAACAAATGTAATACATTGTAAAATAATATTCACAACACATGTGTCTGGTGCCTGGAGAGATCAGAAGAGGGCATTGGATTCTCTGAAACTGGATTTACGAACTCCTTGTGGGTGATGTGAATCCAGCCTGGGTCCTCTTGAAGTGCTGCCCATGCTCCTCACTAATGAGCTGTCTCTCCAGCACCAAGAGTCTTTGTTTCATCTGAAGAAAGGAGGAGTGAGTTCCAGGACAACCAGGGCTACACAATGAGACTCCGTCTCAAAAGAAAAAAAAAAAAGATACTAATTAAGAAAGAAGAACATCCAATGTATTTGGCTCAGTGAACTGTGTGTGATTATCTTTTTTCTCTTTTCCAGCAATGAGGCTTGGCGATACATGGGTGGCTTCGCGGAGAACATCTCCTTCATGAGTGTGCTGTTCAAAGGGTTCAAGTGGGGATTTGCTGCGTTTGTGGTGGCGGTAGGGGCTGAGTATTTCCTGGCCTCCCAGAACGGTGAGAAGAAGCATCACTGAAGGCAGCACCTGGGATTATCTCCTGACTTCTCTCTCGTGAAAATAAGATTTCCTCTCTCTAGCTCCTTGGCTAAATGTCTGTCCTTGAAAGAATGGCTTAATAAAGTAAAGAAGAACTTTGTTTTGTCTTGTAACTCTTAAATAATTAGAAAAATCTAATGTATGTACCTGTAATTCCAGCACCTGGAAAGCTGAGGCGGAGATATCACGAATCCAGAGCCAGCTTAAGCTACATAGTGAGGCTGTTGCAATAAATAA
>JAQHUG010000594.1:374755-392121 GCA_028555095.1 Dicrostonyx torquatus
CTGGGCGTCTGTGTGACTGTCTGAATGACCAACGCAGGTCACCAGACCACACACGAGCAAACGGTCAAAGTGTAGGACAAACACTTTTAATGAGAACCAGCGTGATATGCACCGCTAGGGTTTCGGATTCCACATTGCTGTAACTATTTAAGTAACTACTACTTACCAAGTCTTTATCTGAGTTCAGACAACATTCATAATTCTTGAAGACTACTAAAACATTTTTATATTCTAGCTGCATATTCATGAGGGTGTATTTTTCACGTTCATCTAAAACAACATTACGACAGGCTGAATACACAAGTTCAGGAGAGTCTTCTACTAAGTCACAAATTAGACTTGCAAAATCGTAAAACAAGACCATTTTCTTACTATGTACAATACAGCTATTTTTCAGAAAACAGTATTTGCATAACAGAATTTTTATTTATGTTTGTTTTCTTTTGTTCTTTGTTTTGGTTTTTGAGACAGGGTTTCTCTGTGTAGCCCTGACTGTCCTGGAACCTACCTTCTTGTAGACCACGCTGGCCTCCAACTCAGACATCCACCTGCCTCTGCCTCCCGAGCGCTGGGATTAAAGGTGTGTGCCACCGCTGCCCAGCTCATAATTTTTATCCTTAAGTAAGCTAATTTTTTGTAAGTTCTCAGTTTTTATTTTAACTTATTAGTATCAACAGACATAACCCACATAGATAAACTTGGAGTCTCCCGGACTTGTAAGAGCATCAAAGGGCCCTGAAAACACAAGGCTTGCAAACCACTAATGCACCCGATCCCTTTCTCTTCCTAATTTAGTTTGCAGGCTCGTAGGATTAAAATGGAGAAAATTAGAAACGTCAGCGATGCTACAGATTTTTTACTGTCTTCCTTCCGCTAGTGAGTACGCGCCAGTGAGATGGCGCGGGGGTAGCCGGGTAGCTGCGGCAGGGCCATGCAATGCGCATGTGCGAGGCCGTGTGTCTCACCTGTAACGGGTGCGCCTGCTGAGGTGATAGGGGGCAGGAAGATCCCTGTAACTGGCGTGGGAGCTGCAGGTTTCGGCTCCACGTGAAGCGGCTGCTGAACCTGGAAAGTGATCCCCTCCTCCTCATCCTCCTCCAAGTCTGAGAGGTGGTAGATGACGTCATCCTCGGGCATCTGGGCGAAGCCTTTAGTAATGACCCCTGGCCGCGGGTCGAGGATGGTTCCCAAGTTTGGCTGCGCGAGCTGCTGCCAGTGATGGAGAGTCTGTGATCCTGGACAGACAAGCAGGGGAGGCAGGCATTACATTTCCCACAGAGCCTCAGCCTTGAAGAAGCTGGAATTATGTGACTCGTAGCAATAATGATGAAGACAGTGACACTTCTTTGGTTTCGATGTTTTGATAAAAGCTGTAAATTTAAGAATAAGAACTCGCCGGGCGGTGGTGGCGCACGCCTTTAATCCCAGCACTCGGGAGGCAGAGGCAGGCGGATCTCTGTGAGTTCGAGACCAGCCTGGTCTACAAGAGCTAGTTCCAGGACAGGCTCCAAAGCCACAGAGAAACCCTGTCTCGAAAAACAAAAACAAAAAATCAAAAACAAACAAAAAAAGAATAAGATCTCTGTAGAAAATGACATGGTGTTGGACGTCTGAGCAATAGCTTTTCTTTACTTTTTGAGATTTATTTATTTATTATGTATACAGTGGTCAGCCTGCATGTATGCCTGCAGGCCAGAAGAGGGCACCAAATCTCATTACAGATGGTTGTGAGCCACTGTGTGGTTGAACTCAGGACCTCTATGCTGTTAACTTCTGAGCTATCTCTCTGGCCTGCAAAAAAGACAGTCTTCAAAGGCACATCTAAAGGAGAGGAGAAAAGAAACCCACTAAGGCACTTTTAACAGGACCCAGGCTGCTCGGGCAGTAGGGAGGCCACGGACCTTAGAGGCGGGCTGCACTCTCCAGGTGGTGAAAACCAGGGCTCGCCTGGCTTAGTCTATGAACTTGGAAGCAAACGCTGGGCACTTACGTCGGAAAATAACTTGGATTTCTTTGTGCACCTCTCCACTTGTTCATGAACTCCCAGAGGAGCAGGAAAACGGAGGTGACAGAGAGGAGAACATGTCCCTTCAGTTCTGGCCTACCGGATGCTGAGGAACGGTCATCCCTTGCCCGTGTACCAGATGGAACATCTAATTGTGTCACTATGGTGATTTCATCCTGGAATTGGCAACTCTAACCAGTACTTGGAGTCCTTACAGGCGGCCCACTCAAACTTTTGTTTAATAAAAAAACCTTTTACCACAGTATCAGAGAATCACTCGTGATCCATCACTATCTCGTAAGTCAGATATTCTGAATTTAACTTGTATTTTAGATAAAACTAAACCGAAGTAGAAACAAGTACAGGCCTGCACGCGTGCCCTATGTCAGTGACACCCCTTGGGGTCTTTGCAGGAGGGGATGCAGGAGCAGTGATGGTAACCATGGTAACTGCTGTCAGTGATTTCCCATAGCAACCGTTAGGAAAAGCCTCTGCCTGCTTCCCTCCTCTGCTGACACCGCCACACAGACAGACAGACAGACAGACAGCGTGTGCACACAGCGCTCTCGTAACCACTGGGCAGATTTCAATTCTAGGAGGGACGTCTAACGTACACACGGCTTCTAAAAGCTGCTGCGGACGGACTTATTACCTTCTAAAGGCTTGACGATTTGTAATTTTTCTGGCATGAAGCCTCGAAGGCAGCTGGCACTGCCCAGGTCTGTGGCCTCCGCCTGGTCAGCGCAGAATGAGTCGAGGGTCCCTGTGGGGGCGTCGCGGTTACCGACTTCTTCCTTCTCGGCCAGAACTTGGATCTTCCGCTCCCATTCTTCAGCGAAGAACTGCTTCTCACTCAAGTAGTTCTGCCTTCGCAGGCTAAGGCGATGCAGGGCCGTAGCCAAATCGCTATCCTCAGTGGGTCCTGGGTGGCTGGTGGGCTGCAAGCTCCTGTGGGAAAAATCACATTTGCTGAGGAGACTGTAGGTTGTGTGCACAATCCAGACCTCTGCGTTCTACAGTGCAGGGCACTCAAGAGACTGACCTTAGGGATGAGGGGCTTTCTAAGCTATCTGAAATACAAAAAAAAACCCCAAAACCAACAACAACAAACAAAACCATCAACAATACTATGTATCATGGCTTCTTTTCTAATTGCTTTAGAAAGTAAAATATATATATTTTTGGCTGGGCGGTGGTGGCGCACGCCTTTAATCCCAGCACTCGGGAGGCAGAGGCAGGCGGATCTCTGTGAGTTCGAGACCAGCCTGGTCTACAAGAGCTAGTTCCGGGACAGGCTCCAAAGCCACAGAGAAACCTGTCTCGAAAAACCAATATATATATTTGTTGTTGTTGTCCTTGTAACTTTTCCATTTCATTTAATTATGACACTGCAGGCATGTCTACTTTTATGTTCAGGTGAGAGACTCACAAAACAAGGATTACTGGAGCTCACTAAGGGCAGGAGGGTTCACTGTTTTATAGCTGGGAATGAAGGGAAGTGCTAGCCATGAACCATTCTGTGCTACTGATCACAAAATGTAATTACTTAAAAAACTGTGAGTAGGGTGTGGTGGGACATGCCAGGAATTCCAGCACTCAGGAGACGGAGGCAGGAGAATCATGATTTTGATGGTAGCCTGGGCTGCACAGGAACTTCAAGGCAGCCTGTCTATACAATAAAACACCCACCAAAACCGAACAACAACAGACAAAAAAAAAAATAAAGAAGGGAAGGAAGGAAGACGTGAAGGAAGTGAAGTGATGTTGAAAAAGGTGTGTAAAAATTTATTCTGGGCCACGGACATCCCCCAACTATGCAGAATATTTAAAAGAAAGCAAGGACTATAAATTATAAAATATCGCGTCCTCATAGGTCTCTGATGCACGTTTCTTTCCAGCTCTCTGGAACTGGGAGGGGGCTCAGAGCTGACGCAGCAGGAATCAAGGGAACGAGTGTGAGTCTGCCAACCCCAAAGGGATGCAGGCTCACAGCCAGGACCCGGGTCTTACCCTGGACCCTCCATGCTGCTCCCTTGGCTCAGGAGCGCTTTGTCCTCTGTTTGCTGGACGCCAGACTCAAAGGGTTTTGCTGTCATGATGACGCTCGAGCGGTTGGAGCCTGGGATGGGGAGCAGGGCTGGGGAGGTGACGGAGCGGCCCCGGGTGTCCTTGGCCACCTTGACAGTGTCAAACACTCGTTTCTGCTGGGCCCTGTCAAGGAAAGAAGCATTCCTTTGTCACTGTCACCCACTAGACTTTCATGAGAGGACAATCTGCACGGTACAGAGTCACCCCTGACTGCCATTCCTCACGCTAGATTGTTGTTTCTTCCCTCAGTGTCCAGGGATCAAACCCAGGACCTCACTCTGCCTCGCAAGCCTCCACCACCATTGTGCTCTGGCCTGTGGCTCCTTTGGGATTTCTGCCACAACGGTGCAGTGACTGGCCTGTGACCTGTACTTACTGTCCACTGCAACGGTGCAGTGACAGCCCCGTGACCTGTACTTACTGTCCACCACAACGGTGCAGTGACAGCCCCGTGACCTGTACTTACTGTCCACTGCAACGGTGCAGTGACAGCCCCGTGACCTGTACTTACTGTCCACCGCAACGGTGCAGTGACAGCCCCGTGACCTGTACTTACTGTCCACCGCAACGGTGCAGTGACTGACCTGTGACCTGTGTTTACTGCAACGGTGCAGTGACAGCCCCATGACCTGTGCTTACGGCAAAGGTGCAGTGACAGCCCCATGACCTGTGCTTACTGCAACGGTGCAGTGACAGCCCCGTGACCTGTACTTACTTTTGTTTAAACACAGACTCCTCATCCAAACTCAGCTTTTTACGCATGGTCCCTTCAATCTCAGCTGCCAACGATTCCTAAAAAAAAGAAGGAGTTTAAGATTTGTAAAGTGGCCACCACCCTCAAATGAATTAACAGCCTATACAGTGTGTATTTTTTTTGTGACTTATGATATAATAAAAGGAAATACAAGAAAATGCAGACTAAAATTCAAAGTGGGGAGAGCGACGGTGGAAATAAAAACTCTTCATCAAGAACCAACTACCTTCTCATGACGCATTTTTCTAAGGTGGCAACGGACAAGACCCGTAGATGAGAAGTCGATATTGCGTATGTGGAGACACAAACACCGACGGCCCGACAGCCACAGACCACGGCAAATCTGTCAGACACTGTCTTCTCACTGTCTTGTAATTTGTATGGTTGTGATATTTGCTCAGAGATGAGGATTCAGTTGGCATGGATGTCTGCTTGGTGGGTTTGGGCTGAGGGTGGCCGGCCCTGCAGGGACTGAGCACCTGACTTTGAACATCCAGAGATGCACAGATGGAAGGACAGATATATACTCCGAGGTGTGTGTGGAATGCATCTATCCCCCGACCTGACCGCCTGCGAGAGTCCAGAAGCCACGGTGCTTCAGTGGTAATGGGCACATCTGGCACCCAGGGCTGCTGAGGAACATTTGTTTCCGCTGTGTGAAGCCGTGTCACCGTGACTGGCTCAATAAAGAGCTGGATGGTCAATAGCTAGGAGGAGAGAATCGGGGGACTTCTGGGTGGACAGAGGAACTCGGGATGAATCTAGGTGCATGAGAGACGCCAGCTGGACACTGAGGAAGCCAGACAGAGCCACGCGACAGAGCAGATTAATAGAGACAGATTAGTCTGTTATAGGAGCTGGCTGGGAAGAAGTCTACGCTAAGGCCAAGCTTTCATAATTAATAACAAGACTCTGTGTCGTTACTTGGGGCTGGTAGTCCAAGAAAGTTCAACAAGAAAGCTCTCTACACGGGTTTTAGACTCAGAATGTCATTTTTCAAAGCTATCAAAGCTCCTTGGGGAAACGGCTGATGCAGGAGCCGTCTTTCCCACGTCTCCCCACTTTGTCGCTGATGGAAATTGGAAGTGACTTTGTAGGGTCTTTTTTCCCTTCCACCATCTGGGCCCTCGATTGACCTCAGTCATCAGTCTTGGCGGGTTGTATCTTGATCCACTGACCCACATTGTTTGTTTGTTTTTTGGTTTTTTTTTTTTTTGGTTTTTTCGAGACAGGGTTTCTCTGTGGCTTTGGAGCCTGCACTGGAACTAGCTCTTGTAGACCAGGCTGGTCTCGAACTCACAGAGATCCGCCTGCCTCTGCCTCCCGAGTGCTGGGATTAAAGGCGTGCGCCACCACCGCCCGGCACATTGTTTGTTTTTTAAAACGTGCATTTATTTAGCAGAGTGGGAACTGAACTCGGGGCCCCGTGCATGCTAGGCTAGGGCCCTACCACTTACAGCTCCAGCGTTTTGTGTTTTAATTTTTGATTTTGAAATAATTTGAAGCTTAGAATAAAATTCTAAAAAATAGTGCAAAGAATTTTTATGCATTCTTCATGTGGATCATTATTATATTTGGTATTTCCTCTCTTGGTGGTTTTTCTTGGTTTTGTTGTTTTTCCTGAACTGTTTTATAGTGGGTCTCAGATATCCCTGTGAATACTTAGTGCTTAAGTTTCTGTTTACTAAAGACAGGGACATGCCCGATAATGGCACTAGAGTCCTCTGTTATTTCGACACTGTCGTTCATCCACGGAACCCGGTCAGATCTTCCCAGTTCTCCCAACAATGCCTGTTAGTCTGGGACTTGCGGGTTTATTTCCTCATTTACTGATCCAGGCATTCATTTCAAAGCAGTCTCTTGTTTTGAAGTTAGCTTGGCTCAGTTGATCCTCTTGCCTCAGCCTTGACAACTTGAGATTACATGTGCAGGCCGCTGTACCCAGCTCCAAAAATGTTCTTTGAAGGATATGTCTGGGGTCTAACAAGACGGCTTCGTGGGTCCAAGGCCTTTGCCATGCAAGCTTTCCAGCTTTCCCAGAACCCACTTGAAAGAAGCATAAGGAATGGAGCCAGAAAGAATGACCAGGAATGGAAGAAAACAACTGTTAATAGATATTAACACACGCACGCATACACACACGCACGCATGTACACACGCACGCATGCTCTAAAATAAATGTAAAAACACCCAACAGTCAGACTGGCCAGCCTGCGCTACACAGCACGCTGGAGGCCGGACAGTGCTAAACAGCCTCAAAATCCCAGAGCTGCACATACTCTCCGTAAGCACCAGCTGTTAAAACAGCTCTCTGAAGCCACGGGTCAGATCCCGGGCACAAACTCAACTTTTAATTGTGTTCTACCATTCCCCAAATACTGTTTATTAACGAATTAAAAAACTCAGCGTTCCTATCTGCAAGAGCCATACCCTCTAGGTAGAGTTAAACCACCAAGAAACTTGTACTCGGTAGAGGCGCGGTGTTTACAGGGTGCCCAAGGCCGACGAGATCCCTGGACTCACCCGGCAGAGAGAGAACCGCCTCTGGACATTTGTTGTCGTCAGAGTTTCTACTGCTGTGACAGATCACTGTGACCAAAAGCAACTTGGGGAGCCAAGCGCTATTTCACCTTAGGGATGATAAGACTAGCAGCCAGGGAAGTCAGGAATTGGGAAGCAAGAGCTGGTGCAGAGGCCGTGGGGATTTGCTTCTCCTGTTTTCTTCAGGACCGGTGGCCCAGGGGTGGCCCTGGCACTGTGTCTGGTCCTCTCACATCAAGCGTTAATTAAGAAAACGCCCCACAGGTTTGCCCATTGGCTATCATCTGGAGGGATCCTCCCAGTCGAGAGTCTCTCTCTCCCCGAATTACCCGAGCCTGTGTCAAGTCGACAAGCTGTCTTCTGACCTCCATATGTACACACGACACGTGACAGGCACATACACGTGTACATACTTTCATGGGGGACAAAAAAAAAAAAAAGACATAGTCAGGGAGACGGCTCTACGGTCAAAGATTTGCTTCCATGTCTGACGACCCGAGTCCACTCCCTGGATCCACATCACGGCGGCAAGAAAGAACCAGCGTCTACAAGCTGTTCTCTGACCGCCGCGCCCATGTGACAGATCACGTGCGTCAAACACACGCAAAGCAAACAGACATACAGATGAAAAGGCGTGGCTTAAGGAAGTGGCAGGTGGTGGGTCTAAGGTGGGAGAACCTCATTAGGGCGATCAAAATCCAACTTCCTTCGAGTTCACCTCAACATCGCAGCGAGTCTAGACCATCATCTGGGACACTTAAATCCTGACTCAGTAGCTGCATCCCAGAAGCGGGAGCAAAGCATGTTCTAGTAGGTTTCTAGCTACCTGACGGCATCACCCTGGAGACAGAACGCAGGCTTCTCTCCCCTTCCTTTAAGCACACGGCAGCTTCCTGTCTCTTACCCCCGTGAAAACCCCGTAAGACTGCGAGAAGCCGAGGTGAGCGGCCGGGCCGCATTTGCTGCGAAGCTCTTTTATTTCCTCTTGGGACTCGTGCAGCATCCCCAGGCACTCCATGTTTCTGTCCTGTAAGTCGTGAAGCTGAGGGAGAAAAGCAGCACAGTTACGACCTCTCCAGACAGCCCCGTTAACCGTGAGCCCTGAGGGGGCATTAATTAATTAATTAATTTTTACTTTTTTATTTTATTTTTATTTTTTTTTTGGTTTTTCAAGACAAGGTTTCTCTGTAGCTTTGGAGCCTGTCCTGGAACTAGCTCTTGTAGACCAGGCTGGTCTCGAACTCACAGAGATCCGCCTGCCTCTGCCTCCCGAGTGCTGGGATTAAAGGTGTGCGCCACCACCGCCCGGCTTAATTTATGTATAAATCATTTCAACAAGAGCAAACTCAGCCACATTCATGTCAAGGATCTGAGCTGTCTTGGGCAAGCGCTGTGAGAACATGACCTCTCAGAACCCGAGACCTTCAAGGGACAAGATCGAGAGTCTAGAGAGTGTGTCCCATCACCCTAAACAAGCCCGTCCCCCTGCCTTGTTTGGAAGCCTTTTATAGCAGCTGGCAAAAGCGCAGCGTGCATTAACACAAAAGACGTCTCCCCGTGTGGCATGTGTCCGGCTCTTCAGGGCCAGCAGGGCTGGTGTGCTCATCTAAGACGTCCATCACCCCACCTCTCATTCTGAGAGACTCCAGAGGCCTCCCTCTTTCTTTACCAGTGCTGCAAAGCCACCCTGAGTGAGGAAGACCAGGGCACGCACGGGATGCGTGGTCCACGCTCACTGCTGCACCGGTAAACCGGAAGCACCAAGCAGGTGGGGTAGAGGGCTGGCGGGCTGGGGCAACACTGGTAGCAGGCCTTGCCACACCATCAACCTCAGCAAACATCAAGGCCACGTTGAGAAAGCTGGTGTGAGACACCCTTGCGTACAGAGGAACCAGGGATTCCGCCTGACTGTCAGCCTCGATAAACTGTGGACGCTGGTTGGTGGGCGGAAGAGCAAGTGAGGGAAAAGCTGCCCAGAGCAAAATCTGGAGCTGCTCTCCCCGTCGGTGTGGTGTGAAGCTTGGCGTGTGCGTGTGCATGCATGTGAGTGTGTGCGTGTCTGTGTGTGCGCGTATGTGCGTGTGCATATCTGTGTCTGTGTGTGTGCATCTGTGTGTGCGCGTTTATGTGTATGGGCATGCATGTGAGTGTGTGCATGTGTGTGTGCGTGTATGTGCGTGTGCACGTATGTGTGTGTGCATGCATGTGAGTGTGTGTGTGTGCGCGCGCGTATGTGCGTGTGCATGCATGTGTGCGTGTGTCTGCCTGTGTGTGCGTGTCTGTGTGCGCGCGTGTATGTGCATGTGCATATCTGTGTCTGTGTGTGTGCATCTGTGTGTGTGTGCGCGTTTATGTGTGTGGCCATGCCTGTGTGTGCGCGTGTGCATGTGTCTGTGTGTGTGTGTGCATGTGTGCGCCTGTGCACATGCGCGTGAGTGTGTGTGTGTGTGTGTGCGTGCATGTGTGTGTGAGCTCCCTAAGCGGCCTGTCTTGGTGAAAGCTAAATGCTCCAGCAGAAGGGCTGAGGAAACCAGGCTGTTGGGGGCTGCTCTGTCCACACACAGGGAGGTTCATTAAATGCTAATAAATCTTCACAAAATAAAACGTGCAGTTGAGGTGGTGGAGGCATACGGAGCACTGGGGAGGCCAGGGTGGGAGGATCTCAAATCTGGGAATAGCCTGCGCTACACAGAGAGCTCCATGCTAGCCCCAGACCAAAGTTAGAAAGATAAATACACTGAAATAAGAATGTCCCTGTGGTTCTCACAGGATGACTGAGTAGAAACTCAGGGCCGTGCCCCGGAATCTCTTTAAAGCTCGCTGTTCCCAGTTCCTTACGAGTGCTGAACTACCCCAGAGGTAAATTAGTATACAGGTACACAGAAAAGCTGTGTATGCTTACATACATGCAAAAATGCTTTCTATTAGAAACCATCTTACTAGGCTAGCTAACATACGCTGATAAAAAGTCTATATTAAGTGGAAGACCCAGAAATAAAGACAGATACAGCCACTTTGTTTTTGACAGACGGCAAAAATATATATGAAGAAAAAAAACACAAAAATCCCAGTGTCTTTGACAAAAATGGTGCTGGGAAACCAGTGTGTGTAAATACAGAAGACCAAAACTGAACTGTGTGTGCAAAGACAGAACAGAACTGTGTGTGTGAAGACAGAACATAACTGTGTGCGCGAAGACAGAACCAGAACTGTGTCTGCAAAGACAGAACACAACTGTGTGTGCAAATACAGAACAGAACTGTGTCTGCGAAGACAGAGCATAACTGTGTGTGCAAATAGAGCAGAACTGTGTGTGCAAAGACAGAACAGAACTGTGTGTGCAAATAGAGCAAAACAGAACTGTGTGTGCAAAGACAGAACAGAACTGTGTGTGCAAAGACAGAACAGAATAGGATCCTGCTCTCACCCTGCACAGAAACCAACCCCAAAGCGATCAAAACCATGACCGCCAGACCTGAGACTCAGACTGTAAAGGGAAAGGTAGAGAAGAGACCGGAAGACACAGGCCCGGGCACGGGCTTCAACAGATCCCAGGCGCTCGGGACATCAACAGATGGGGCCTCCTGTGATCAAGAGGCTTTTGCACAGCAAAGGACACAGCTAATCAGCGAAGAGACTGTCAAAGGACGGGGAAAACCTTGGCCAGGGATGACCTCACGAGCGTTAACGTCTACAACACAGTATGAAAACCTAGACAAGAAACCAACCAACCAAGCAATCAATCAAATCAATCAGGTGATCCATAAAGGAGCTAAGGAAACCAAGTCCTCAAAACACGAGCCACAAACAGCCAATTACACATGAGAAACGTTCAGTCTCACTGGCCGCCAAGGGAACGCAAGGCAAAATGATATTGAGATTCTGTCTCACCCTAGCCAGCAAACTACCATAGGAGAGCAAGCAACGGATGCTCGTAAGGAGGTGGACAGAAGTGAATCTATGGAAATCCGCACGGAGGTTTCGCGGAAAACCAAAGAGGGACCCGCCACGTGACCCTGACGTCAATCCTGTGCATTTACCAACAGGCTCCAATGCAGCAATTGCAGACACTTGCTCCCAGGGTTTGCTGCAACACTACGCACAACAGATACACGTGGGCATACACCGTGCGGTGCATGTCAGCCGTAACTCAGAACAAGGTTATGTCATCTGAAGAAAACTGGATACAACCAGAGGCAATCATACTGAGGGAATTAAAACGGCCTCAGAAGACAAATGTGCTTTCCCTCATTTGTGGTTTTAAAAAAATATTATATACCTGCCCATGCGTGTATACACGCCATAGAAGAAGGGGTGGGGCTGACGAGAGGCGCGAAGGGGACGAGAAGAGTGGAGGAGAAAAGAGACGATGGGGATGAGGGGCAGCAAGCCTGGCGTCTGATAACCTCTGTGAGAAAAGCTCTCAGGTCTACAGTCTTGAAGAAAGCCAAGGTTTTCTCTGTTACTCAAGAGGAGGGCTGCCAAGATCAGCTTTAGAAACAAGACTTTTAGTCGGGCGGTGGTGGCGCACGCCTTTAATCCCAGCACTCGGGAGGCAGAGGCAGGCGGATCTCTGTGAGTTCGAGACCAGCCTGGTCTACAAGAGCTAGTTCCAGGACAGGCTCCAAAGCCACAGAGAAACCCTGTCTCGAAAAACAAAAAAAGAAAAAAAAAAGAAAAGCAACAAGACTTTTTAAAGCTCTCATGAACTTCATCTTAATTATTTGTTGCTGCTGCTGGATTCCAAATGTGGCCCCTTCTCTTCTGTGCCTCCCACAAATGTGAATGACAGCCCTATCCCCCTGTGCGCTGCGAAGGCAGAGGAAGGCCGCATTACCTCCATTGTCAGCTGCCGCTGGGCATCTTTGGAAGCCTGCAGGTGAAGTCTGAGTTCTTCCTTCTCGATGACATGCTAAGGACGCAGAAGAGGGACACGTGAGGCATTCCTTTAGGAGACATACTAAGAGTCTCTATTCTGGGGTGCAGTCTTAGGCCTATGACAGGGACCCCCAGCGGAGGCCAGCTAAGAGTAATAATGGAAGCGGAACACAAAATACACGTGTTCAGAGGATAAGAACGCCGTGCACCAGGAGAGTGCGGGACAGAGTTCGGCTGAGGGAATGCACGCACTTCTTTAAGCTTGTGCTGAAGATCTACAATCTGAGACAGCAGGGACGAGATCTCCTCTTGGTACCGAAGCAGCTCATCACTCTTGCCCGACAGTTCTTCCGTCATTCGGGACATCTGCGCGTTGGTTTCACCTAGGAACAAAGCCAAAGTTTAGACGTCAACACAAAGGTGGCACTGGAGTCGGTGCCCGAGAGGTTTCAGGTCAGATGCTGATTTAGGACAACCGAGGTTGAGCTGTCTTATTGAGGCTCCACCTCTCCAGGGCTGTCCTATTGAGGCTCCACCCCCCAGAGCTGTCCTATTGAGGCTCCACCCCCCCACAGCTGTCCTATGGAGGCTCCACCCTCCAGAGCTGTCCTATGGAGGCTCCACCCCTCCAGAGCTGTCCTATGGAGGCTCCACCCTCCAGAGCTGCCCTATGGAGGCTCCACCCTCCAGAGCTGCCCTATTGAGGCTCCACCCCCCTAGAGCTGCCCTATGGAGGCTCTAAGCATATCCTGGCTTCCCGATAAGTCAGGGTACCCCTGTAACGCTACTATAACACATTCCCCTACAGTTATGGCTTGAGCCTCTAAGTTTGGTCTCTGGTGGAGTGTGGTGCCCAGCATGGTGGTGCTGAGGTGATGGAAGGCTTGTCAGGTGGAGCTCAGCAGGAGGAATTCGGGACCTTGGGTATTGCCTCCGGGAAGGATCAACGCTGGTCTCTCCAAGGGGGCGAGTTCCCTACACGGCAAGCTGTTGCTAACAGGACTATCTCATGTGTTTGGCTCCTTCTGCCTACAGTCAAATCCATTCCTGTTTCTCCATCAATCAGGGGACCCTGCTTTGCTTCATAAACAGGCCCACGACAGACAATTTGTACATACATTTGCGGACCAAGACAACAAGCACTTGTGACTGTTTCTATGGAGACCAGGGGGTCTGATTTCTGAGTTGGAGGTAATCTCGCCAAACTGCCCGGAGCCGAGTGAAGATGCTGCTACTCACGGAGTTCTTTGACGCAGTCACTGACCAGCTGCTGCTCCTTCTCTTCATAGGTGAAGGTTTCTGTCTTGATGTGACACGCCTTGGGGGGGGGGAACAACAGCCACTGTCGTGACAGGTCTTCCTAATGAATCACAGACAGCTTTGCCGTTTGAACACCCATGTTCGTCACGTATAAAGGAAATGAAGCGATCCCATCGGGTTTGAGCGCTCACAAAATACGGGACTAGCAAAGGTGGGACAGACGCCACCCTTGACTCCGCGCACCTGTCCGCCCATGCATCCACATCTCTGCTCGCTGCGTCTCGAGCTCAGAGAAAACGCCACCTGCTTACGTAGGATGCGCTTGCTCCACGGCCCTTTATGGACACGAGGAATCAGTAATGTTCCCACATGACCCTTCTCGGCCGGCTTCTGTTAACCACGCAAGATGGGCATGCTAGGCTGCCGCTACTTTACCTGCCTACCGGCTCCTACCCGCTTCTCAGCAAGGCCTACGCGACTACAAAAGGCACAGCACCAACTGAGATGTATTTTCTCACTGTTATCCAGACCCGACCACGCAGCGTCGCTGGGAAGGGACCTGAGCCGCACCTTGGACCGAAGGGCCATGTTCTCTTCCTCCAGCTCCCTGAGCTTTTCCTGCAGCATGTCCAGCTGCAGCAAACCTTGCGATAAGCTGAAGGACTCATTGAACCGAAGGGGCGTGGAGCAGCTCGAGTCGGTCTCACTCTCCTCAGAGGCGATGGAAACAATCCGCAGCAGTTCGTCCTTTTTGGACAGCTCGTGCTGCAGCTGGTTGACCTGCGCACCGAGACTGCGATTAGCGCATCCTACGCTGCTCACCTGCAATACGGCTTCTAGTTCACGGAGCGGCTGCTTTTCACCATAAAAGTCCCCCACCACATCAGCTGTTGGACAGGAGAGCGACAAACACTACACACGCTACCCAGCTGGGCCCTCAACTCCACAGATACAGCGTCTTCCAGAGCATGTGTGAAGAAAGGCCATTTTCATACTCGGTAAAACAGCAACATAGGACTCAGCAAAGTCTTACAGCATACCTCACTCTGAAACCCATCCCCAGGGCCTGCACTTCTGCCTGCTACCGGGGGAGAATGGCGACCCTTATACATGCATGCTAGACACTGAAGTCCCCAACAACTGAGCTGCATCCGCATGCTCCTATTTTTTAAATTTACTTTGTGTTTTAGCTTTTGAGATGCGGTTTCTTGGTAACTCTTCCAGGCTGGCCTTGAACTTGAAGAACTCCTGTCTCAGCCTCCAGAATAGCTATGCGGACAAGCCTGTGCCACCGAACTCGGTGACGACTTGTGTTTTTAAGCGGTCTCTGACTATGTGGATGCCCTCATTTCTAGGAAATAAATATTTTCAACTTAAAGGACTGAATGCATTCACAAAATATAAACAAAATTAGATAAAAAAAAACAAATTATTGCTGGGCACGGTAGTGCACACCTTTAATACCAGCACTGGGGAGGCAGAGGCAGGGGAATGTCTGAGTGCAAGGTCAGTCGAATCCACATAGTGAATTCTAGGCCAGTCAGAGCTATATGGTAGGACTCTGTCTCTTTAAAAAAAAATTATAGGAAACTTGAAATTTATCTACTCAATGTGACAATAAATTACTTCTTACATTTATTGATATAAAATATATTTTTAAATTTACATTTTTTTAACTTTTTGTTTTGGTTTCTGCAGAAGAAGCATTTGGGTATTTTAACACCACAGGCTGTCAAATGAAAACACCTCTTTTGGAGCCTGTTGGTCAGTGGAGTCCACAGACCCTGAAATATTACAGGCTGCGGCCATTGCTCTTGATTGCCCCCCAGAACTGGACGGGAAGACCCCACTGCTGAAGATGCTCGACAGACTCGAGTCGCCGAGCATGAAATCGAGGTGCACTCACCTGGGGGTCCCATTCCTACTGGCTATATCTGACAGTGCTGTCGGGTGCTAGCCACACAACAGGGCACAAAAGAAACCACTCCTTGGCACAGCCGAGGACCCCGCCACCTACAGCGACAACCAGCCTAGCAAGATGCCCACCGCTGCAACAGCGGCATTAGCGTCATGGGAGACACCCGTCGCTCTCTGAGTAGATTCAAAACTTGTTCCACAAGATGGAACTTATACGTGACAGCATGAATTCAGGGCCAAGAACCCATGGTTAGGTAGGTCACAGGCGTAGGGGAGGATCTGCTCATATCATCCAGCTAGGCAGACATGGTATTACACTCACGCCTAGCGATCTAAGTTTCGTTTTTCAGTGTATGGAAATACATAAAGTCAGTGGCTACTGGTGTCACGTACCCGTGGTCAGCATTTCAGGAATACCCAAGGCAATACACCTATCCACTGCACAGACCTCTTAGGACTGTCCTGTTCCTAGTACAAGGTCAAAGGCTTACTTGATCAAAGGCTTGTCCCAGCTGCTCCTCCAGCGCTTCGTTCTGCTCGGATAAGACATGGTTCCTCTTTAGGAGAGCTTGCCCAATCCGAGCAGCGAGCTCTAGATCTCGATCCCTCTGCAAAGCAACAAACACACCTTTTCTATGAGTATTTAAAAAAAAAAAAGAGCAGATAGCGGATTAGAAATTCTGCAGTGAAATTTGCTAATGTTAAGAGCAAGTCTCCTCTTACATAGACCTAATCTACACGGGAAAGTATAAAAAGACAAGATCTCCTGAGTAAAATGGGTGCATAGGGACATTGGGGGAGGGTTGATGGAGGGAGGGGAGAGGCAGGGAGGGGAGCAGAGAAAAATGTAGAGCTCAATAAATATCAATAAAGAAAAAAAAAGAGCAAGTCTCCTATAAAGCACAGAGACTCATTTTACAACCCTAATAAATAAATGGACATGGGGCCAGGCACATAGGCAGTGTTTGGTAAATCTTAGTCAAGTGGGTGACTATGTAATTACGAATTAACTCATAATTACACCTCTTGGCATCAAGTAAGGTTTTGCTGACATCCTATTCATCATGGCCACCAAACCAACTTTGCACTCAGAACTTTAAGAAGCAAAAGACCAAGCTCAGCTTTAGAAATGAGGGTGGGGGTTGTGGATGTGGCTCACTAGGAAGAGTGCACTTTCAACACTTAGGCTTTGGGTCGATATCCAGTGCATTCCCCCAACTGCGACACCCCAAGTAGAAAATTAGGCTGGACAGGGCCTGTCCCATAGTCCAGCCGATACTTGCTGAGTGTGTCAGGTACGGCAAGGACACAGACTAGAGTTTAGGACGTGCATCGGTTCCATGTGGGGGACACTCTATGCATTCAGGATCAGCAGCCGACAGGAGCCCAGCCCACAGCTAGCGCAACAAGGACAGAATCAGAGGCTGGGGAATTACGAGGTCACAGGCTTCTACCTCGAGCGTGTAAAAGGGAGTCGAGGAAGCTGGGGTCATGACTAAGGCGTGTGGCGAGGCCAAGCGCCGGGCGTTCTACCTGGGTAGATCCTGATATTAAGCAAGGGTATGGAGATCCCATGCGGTGATGATGAGGCCTTACTAGTATAATGGAAAACTGCTGATATACCTTTAACTGCCTTCTACGTGAGTATGAGCTGCTTACATTAATGACAGATGAATAAAATTAAGCTTCTAACTGTTCTATATCCAATACATGAGAATCAATCACTTCGGGGCAACTTTTCCCACTTTAATATGAGCCAAGTGGCATGCATGGAAAGCATCCTGAGGAGACACGCATGTCAGAGAGAGAGTCTCCCACAGGACCAACTGAGACTGAGCCACCGGAGAGGACGTTACTGCACGCCAACTGGCAAAGACAGAGCACGCGTGCTACAGCTCCCACGTGGCTGGAGAAACGCTCAGC
>JAQHUG010000594.1:398823-421094 GCA_028555095.1 Dicrostonyx torquatus
GGTTCTCACCCTCACTCTCTGCCCTTGCTGAGGCAGGGTCTCTTGTTTCCGCTGTACCGCACAAACCAGGCTAGCTGGCCTATGCACCTCTGGGCGACCCTGCCCGTGCCTCCCCTGCCCACAAGAGGGCTGGAATTACAGATGTGTGTGCTGTCCTGTGGGTCACTTGTGAGGACTGCATTCCTCACTGAGCCACCTTCCTGGCTCCATTTGGTGATTTTAAAACAAAAGCTTCAGGGGAAAAAAAAAAAAAAACCTTTCTAAGTACTTGGAGATTTTCAAAAGGATGTATTTATGTCTCTGTTTTTATCTGCCTGTGTCTATGTGAGCATACGAACATACGTGTATGTAGGAGCGTACACGTGGAGCCCATGTGGAGCACACGTGGAGCCCACGTGGAGGCACTCGGTCTCCCTCTGCCATTCTCCCCCTGTGCCTCTGAGGCAGGAGCTCTCCCTATTTTCTAGCTGAGCTGGAAACCAAGTGAGTCACAGAGGTCCTCCGCCCAGGCTGCTCAGATCTGGTGCAGCCGGCGTGCACCAAACATCCAGTTTGCCACGCAGGTGCTGACCCAGCCTCTGGTCTTCCTGATTGCAGAGCAAAGCACTTTCCAGTCCCTGGGGTTTGATTTTTTTCTTTTTAATTTTAATCTTTAAATTTTTTTTTTATTCTCGGGCTGGAGAGATGACTCAGTGGTTAAGAGCACTGCCTGCTCTTCCAGAGGTCCTGAGTTCAATTCCCAGCAACCACATGGTGGCTCACAACCATCTGTAATGAGGTCTGGTGCCAACTTCTGTCTGCAGGGACACATGGAGATCATTGTATACATGATAAATGAGTAAATCTTTTTAAAAAATTTATTTATTGTCACGGATAAAACCTTAAGGGCCTACGACAATGTGGGTCCCTGCAAGCTCTGGGGGCCTCCTGGGTGCCAGGCACGGTGCCCAGATGCTTGCAGGTTCCCCAACACAGGTGCATTGCTCTGACACAGTTCCTGCTCACTGGGCCCGGTGGGTATACTCCCTCCCGGGAGTCCAGCACAGACAAAGGGCTGCACAGAGGGAAGAGCTGGACACCCAGTGAGGCAGGGATTAATTCGGGCTGTCTCTGAGGCCGCCTGGCTGGACATGGAAGCTGGGGATTCATCAGAGCAGATCACAGGGGCTGGACTGAGGCGCCCGCGCTTGGTCCTGAGGGGAAATAACACGCCAACGTCGTGACCCTGAACTCACCAGTGATGCTCTCCGAGTCTCTGTGGCTGCTATTCATGAGGCTCTCTTCACCTGTTGGTGATGTGAAAATGGCATGCTGGGAGTGACTCATGCAGAATCCTTTCTCGCTGTGGTCGAAGGGGGCCGCTTTGGTATGAACTGGAGTAAAGGAAATCCATTAAGCCATCCGGGAAAGAAATGAACGAGGTCATGGGTATGTTCCCTTTAGGACAGGTTTTCCGCGGTGAGTCAAGTGGCATCTGAGGCTCTAAGTGTTCATGTGATTGTCAGCCCTTGGACAGTCATGGCCTACAACAAAGAACAGACCCAGAGTTAGACTCCAGCACGCTCCTTAATAACAGGACTCTCGTTACCGGGCATGCCTGTCATTAAGAATGTTTTTTTTTTTCCTAAACTATACACAACAACATGAGTAAATCTCAACGGAATTAGGCTGGACAAAACAAATAAATAAATCAGCTCATGATGTATGACTCCATTTTTATAAGAATTCTTAAAAAAAAAAAAAAAACAACCAACATGTCTATGGTACCAAAAAGCAGATTAACAGCAGGGTCAGGGAAAGACTTACTCGTGCGCAGGAGAGTAGCTTGGGAAATAATGCATGGGGTCACCGAGACGGCTTCAGAAGGCGGAGGGAAAGGAGAGTGAGTTCTGGGCTGCACAGAATTTCAGGGGAGCCTACACAACTTAATGAGACCTGCTTTCAAAACAATCAAAGAGCCAGGCCTAGTGGCCCATCCTTTAATCTCGTACTTGGGAGACCTGAGGCAGATCTCTGTGAATGTGAGGCCAGCCAGTACTATATAGTGAGACTGTGTCACAAAAAAAAAAACACAAAACAAGGGAAACAGAATAAACAAAGGTTGCAATGCACTAAATATATATGTCTACTTTAAACAAACAACAACAAAAACGTGGACCTGTTATCGGTTAGGAAATGTTCAGTTCAGCTAGGTGGGAGGTGCACACCTGCGTTCTCAGTACTAAGCAGGGAGAGGCAGGGGGGTGTGAAGTCAAGGCCATAGTGGGTGTGCTAGGGAGCCCGTCAGAGGTGGCAGTGGAAGGAAGGGGTGTTCAACCCCAGCCAGCAGCGTTGCTTGCATAAAAAGACAGTCTGCTAAACAGTCAGCAATTTGCAGCTTGCGCCCTCATGACTACTTAAGAGACATCAATACTCAGTTACATCTAAGAAGGAGAGAGCACAGAAAAGAACAAGTAAAGCAGTCTGAGAAATAAATGGTCAGAGAGGAAGAACAGAGACATACTTAAAACACGAGGGACACACGTTTCAGAGACCAAGTGAGCAGTCAAAGGGGAAAATCAGTCACCTTGAAGCCAGTGTAGAGAAAAAGCTAGACCCCAACCAGGCACGGAAAGAGAGGAGCTTGGGGAACACAGATGAGAATTCTCTGACACCTAAGCATTTCAGATTTCCTCAGACCGGGACACTTTCAAAAACTTCTGTGGTGACTGGCGGAGGGTTTCCTGACTGTTTCTATTACGCCCTTTCTTTTGAGATTTTATTTTTATTTTATGCGTTTAAGCGCTTGCCTGAATGTGTTTGCACACCACATGCGTGCAGTGTCTGTGGGAGTCAGAAGAGAGCATCGGATCCCCTGGAATTGGAGCTACAGACGGTTGTGGAGTCACCTTGTGGGTGCTGGGAATTGAACCCGGGTCCTCTGGAGGAGCAGCCAGTGCTCTTAACCTCTGAGCCATCTCTCCAGCACCATTCTATTACTTCTTGAAACATTTTGTAAGGAAAAAAAGAGAAAAAAAAAAAACCAGACTAGACAGCAGTCTTTTCTCCCCAAAAGTTTATAATTTCATGCTGTGATAACAAAAATTTAATTTTCTAAAATGATTCAGGTAATTTTAATAAATACATAAAGATTCTTTTATGTGTGCGACCATTTTTCTGGAATAAGTCTGCAATACAGTAACGTGGATCAGCCAGTACAACGTTAGGCAAAGCTTTGTAGCTGTCAGGGACTGTGATTCCTGTCACCGAAGGTCATCTTCAAGTTCCAAGGGCACTTTACCGCATGCCCTCGGTTTCCCCTCAGTATCTTGTTATTCAAAACTGTCTTTTCTAAACCAAGCACTGCAAAGGGGATAGAAAGACATGTGGAGGAAACCAATAAAAATTCGCCTCTGAATTTGAGATGAAGGACATCACACCGAGGTACAGAAACAGCATGTGGACGAAGCTCCGCCCACACAGGGCGGGGAAAAACGATTCGGAGGTGGATAACCAACCATCATTTAATCAGTCTTTTGAGAGGCTAAACTACTCCCAAACCTGGACTTGAGATGGAGGGAGCGGCTGGGGGCTGGGAAGTTACTCAGTGAAGGGCTTTCTACTGAAGCCCAGGGCCCGCCCATTACAAAGCCTGCCACGGTGGTGCGCGCTCCCGATGGTGGGGAGGCAGAGAGAGCTGGGCCCCAGGAGCTTCATGACCAGCTAGCCTAGTCTACAAGGTGAGTTCTAGGCTAGTGAGTAACTGTCTCAAAAAATAAAGTGACCGGCTCAACACCACTCAAGGCTGACCTGTCCCCTCCAATGATGCACGGGAACCACACACCAGCAAGGAAGCTAGCGGTGCATTTTTATGCTAAGAGTGACCTTGTCACCAGGCAGGTCGTCCAGTGCACACTCAGCAAACTGCTGCCAACATCCACATTTGGCCTGCCACCTGTTTTGGCACAGTGAGTGAGCTTTTACTTTTCAATGGTTGGAAGAAAAAAAATTACACAATGTAAAAATACGACGGAATTTAATTTTCGGTGTGCACAAATGAAGTTTTCCCGAAACACAGATACACTGCTGTGTAAACAGTGTCCACCGGTTGCGTTCGTACTCCATGGTAGTTTAGTAATGGTCACTGTGCCACTGGTTGTATACATAGCGTACAGATATGAGACTCTCTCTCTCTCTATCTCTTACACACACACACACACACACACCAATTTGATATTTGATAGTAAAAGTTTCCCAATCGTCGCTCACTAGTAAAATGATTCAGTCATTAAGACACTATTATGTAGAACTAAGCTTTCTAAGACCAACCTCCGAAAGCTAGGCTCCTTCCACACTTATATCCTTGTAATCTGACTAAAAGGACAGACTTCAACTCACCACACTTCTAAGCACATTTAAAAGGTACTTTCGTTCGGTTTCTAAAAAAGCTCCCTTTGAAAGCAGTAAGTCACAGATTTGCCTGTGAAGGAAGGGAAGGGAAGGGGGCCGCAGAGAAGAAAGGACGAGAAACTGAGGGGAATTAAAACAAGAGTGCCTTTAACTGGTCCGAGATGATTCTTAAAAAGAGCTTTTCTGAAAAAAAGATTTATTTATTTATTATGTATATAGTGTTCTGTCTGCATGTCTGCCTGCAGACCAGAAGGCAGCACCAGATGACTGTGAGCCACCGTGTGGTTGCTGCAAATTGAACTCGGGTCCTCTGGAAGAGCAGCCAGTGCTCTTAACCCCTGAGCCATCTCTCCAGTCCTCCATTTTTATTTGTTAACTTTGCTTTTTCAATTTATACATTATCATCTAAGAACACAAAAAAATTATATATGGATTCTGATTCTCTGTCCCAGACCTTTGCTCTAGAGAATTGCCTTTCAAATTCGCTCTGGAGTCATGTTGCTGCTCTGAACGCTGGCACACAAGAGCAGAGAAAACTGAACTCACACGGAACTAAGTCCACGGCAAGAGTCATGCGGAAGGAATGCAGACCTCCAGGGACCTGCCAGTCTGCACAGGACACCAGGTCAGGGGTGACTGAGCAAGGCAGCGCTTTCCTGGGAGCACTGAGAAGCCCGCCCCACCTGACCTGGTCCCCTCAGGAAGGGCAGGTCCTGGTGGCAGCAGGGACCGTGTGCGATAAAGTCTGAATTTTAATCTGGTTTGCCATGCTGCTGACCTTGTGCTCAGTACTTACTGTTTCTGAATTTTATTTCTTTTTGCCAAGATAGGGTTGTTCACGAACAAGAAGGGCCAGATATGAAGAGTAAATAAAAAATAAAAATCCCTAGTTTGGCAACTGAGATGCAGCAGAAACTCAAATGCTGGGTTTTATATATATATATATATATATATATATATATATATATATATATATATATATATATATATATATATTAGCTTTTCTCTATCCCTTAAGCCTGGGGAAAGCATGTTTTCTGCCTAATATTTCCGGGTCCCGCGTGTCTGAATATAGAACAGGTGCTTCTCAAGATCAGCTCTGAGTAATTTTTAACCTGAAAGAGACAAGATCCAAGAGATTGGAAGAAGTGCCCTCAGGCTGTGACCACTGAGGATTACCACAGGAGTCGGTTCCCTGTGGAGTCTCAGGAGGTCCTGTTTGCAGTTGGAAGTCTCCCGCTGTCTTTCTCCTTAACATGGTGGCCAGCCCTAAAAGCTTCCCGGAAGCTCCAACAAGCTATAAACTTACAGCCTGACCCACCTTCCACACGGGGCTTTCCAGTTCTGGGGGTCAGAGGCACGGACTGACTGACTGGCTCTGTTGACCGTACCAAGGCGACAGCAAGGTCGTGTTCCTTTGCCTGGCAGGCTCCAGAGAACCTTCTAGCTGTTGCAGCCGCATTTCTTGGCTCTGAGCCTCTCTCTCCTGCTATCCTGAAAGCCAGCAGCATGGACCTCCAAATGTTCCTCTGCCTCTGCTGTCACAAGGCTGGTTTCTGCTGCTAGATCTTCCTCCGCCTCTCTCTCTCTCTCTCTCTCTCTCTCTCTCTCTCTCTCTCTCTCTGTCTCTGTCTCTGTCTCTGTCTCTCTCTCTCTCTGTCTCTCTAAATAAGGAACCTGTAATCTATGTTTAAAATCCAGCTGGCTAATCTAGGATAAACTCCCTCTCAAGCGCCTGTCTGTAGAGTCCCTCTGCCTAATATGACAGCCACGGGTTTCCAGGAGTCAGACAGAGCTGGCTGGGGGTGAGAGCTGTAATTCAGGTGACCAGAGTGGTTAAGAGTGTGGACCACAGTGCCACCACTCACAGGTCGTATCATCGTTTCCTGCTCCATCACGTGTCCAGGGGATGGAACTCAGACGGACAGGCCTGGTGGCAAGCGTCTTTCCTGCTGAGCTCCCTCACAGGCCGTAGTTGCATAATTCTGCAAACCACAGAACCATGTTTCTTCATCCGCTGAACGGGTTTGCTAACGTGATCTACTCCAGGGGCTTAGGTGAGGATTAAAGGGGCCATGAGAGCGGCGGCGGCCTCGGAGGGTCACTGGGGCAGTTACAGAACTCCGTTCAAGTAGACCGCAGAACTGCTGTGTGAATCTAATCATCATTTCTGCACTACCCAAGTGCTGTCTTATTACAGTTGTTATTCATGTTACCGTACCGTTCCCAACGCCCAGCACAACACTGCTTGGTGGCGCCTTCTTTCGACACAAGAACTCACGCCTCCTTCCTGTGTTCTAACAGTGACTTGGTCTGGGGACAGCCGTTTTCCCCCTTCTGATGTATGGATAAACTATCAGGAAGCAAACTCCGACAAGCACAGACAACTGGTCCTCAGCGCCCCAGAGCTGCACACGATTCTCCGTCCTTCCGAGTCGCTGTCTCTGCTGGATCTTTATTTAATCTCCACAAACAACTGCTCTTCCCTACGGGCCGCAAAACCGAGCACGGCATATTTAACAAGAAACGGACCTCTGTACATCATCATGCATGTCGAGGAGAAAAATCAAGTAAAACAACCAACAACTTTACTTAGATAGAAATGGGACTTTAGATGAGCTGCTCAGACATGTCACTGTTATAATCACTGATGGCAGGCAGCAGGACTGAGGGCTCACTCAGCCAAGTCCCACGGCCCACAGTGCCTAGAAAGTGCTGCTGCTTCCTGACAGCAGGGCGCTCTGGACACAACAGCCATGGGAGAGACTAGGGAACCCTGAGTTACGGGAACACAGAGCCTGGAATTACAGTAACCGTAGATTTAATGAAACACTTACACTGAAAACAGCTCAAAACTTCATTTTGCAAGCAATGCTTTGGGGATTAATTTGAAACACGTTGGCTGCTGCATTGCACGTGACGGTGGGAATGATGCCAATCAGCACTCTGCGGCAGCTCCCCAGGCAAACCACGCCAGACCACAGAGAAACTTGAACTTTTAAAAAGTGAAATACATTTCTCATGTTTCTACATGAAAGAATTCACTTTGGATCACGACTAACTGGTTGTAACATATATGGCTACGCCTTAGATCGAATTTACCAAAAATTCACAGGAACTAAAAAAAAAAAAAAATCAGATACTGTATCACCTTGGGACTGTCAGGGCTTTAGAGCTAAGAGCCTAATGAAAAGACATGGAGACTGTCACCACCAAAGATCTCAGGACGCCAATGAGCAGCAGACATCTTGAAGGTGGACATCACACACCGCTCAGCAGCAAGGTAGCCAGCCGATGGATGGGCTACACCCAGCCCAGCTGCGCTAATATTGTGCGTATTTCTTTGTTGCCTAATTATCATTCAATTTAATAACCGGTCGTGTTTCCAAAGTATGAAACACACGGAGGCAGTTCTTACTTACAGCAGACTGGACCCAAAAGCAGTGAAATCCACCGGGTGAGCATTCAAACCATAAATAAGACTTAGGCTTCTGGGGCCAATGTTTCTTTCCTCCTGGGTGATACACTTTGGGCTTGTTTGTCTGCAAACGGCGGCGACATCTGCAGGGGCAGGCAACCCCTCCCTGCTACAATCTCCACCAGCAGCAGGGAGGGGACCTCTGGCAAGGAAGGCTTGCACGCCAGAGCGTCACCTAAAGATAAGGAAACTCTTGAGCCCAGGGTGTCACCTGTGGGTTTTGATAAGTCTCCACAGAGCCCTGTATCACTTTACGCTCTTAAACTCCTACATTTGACCCGAATTGACCTCTAAGGGTGTATTCCGCATGAACAGGATCCTCGGCCCAAACCATCCAGATCACCACGTCATGGTTCTTTACTTCAGGCTGGTCACTAGCGGCAGAGGCCTCTGTTCTCACACACCACAAAACTGTCCTTCGGAGCCATTTTTATTACCTAGTCACAATGTGTAAAATGGTATTGTAATTTTGCATGCTATCCCTAATTTGAATCCACAAATCTGTCACCAACACTGCTTTTAGGACAAGAGAAAACCAGTAATACTTTCATATTTTTTGAAATATGGTTTCACGTAGCTCAGGCTGACTTCAAACTTCAACTATCAGATGACAGACGTGTGCCACCATGCCGAATTTACTCAGCGCTGGCGATCATACCCAGGCTTTCACACGTGCCCACACGTGCCCGCCAAGCTCCAGCTGGAACTTTGGTTCTAAGTTTTAAGGAGAGCCTGTGCTTCAGAAGACTTGCAAGAAAGTTAATCCACAATGCAAGAGCAAGGCTCGCTGCACTGCCCACTGCAACATGCGAGGTTCACTGCACTGCCTGCTGCAACATGCGAGGCTTGCTGCACTGCCTGCTGCAACATGCAAGGCTCGCTGCACTGCCCGCTGCAACATGCAAGGCTCGCTGCACTGCCCACCGCGACATGCAAGGCTTGCTGCACTGCCCACCGCAACATGCAAGGCAGCCTTGCTGCACTGCCCGCCGCGACATGAAAGGCTCGCTGCACTGCCCACTGTGACATGCAAGGCTCGCTGCACTGCCCACTGCGACATGCAAGGCTTGCTGCACTGCCCACTGTGACATGCAAGGCTCGCTGCACTACCAGCTGTGACATGCAAGGCTCGCTGCACTGCCCACCGAGACATGCAAGGCAGCCTTGCTTGCACTGCCCGCTGAGACATGCAAAGCTTGCTGCACCGCCCACTGTGACACACAAAGCTTGCTGCACTGCCCACCACGACATGCCGGGCTTGCCTGGCACACACTGAAGGTCAGGAGAAGTTTGGCCTGGCATCTCCCGAGCAAAAGACGCACGTTATTCGTATGTTCAAGTTGTCCTGCTCAAAGCGCTGAAGAGCAATGGACACTGTGTCTGTGTTTTGTTCAGCGACAGAAGGAGAAGAAAACAGGAGACTGCTCTAAGTACCGGTGACTCAAGCCCCTCCTCAGACGGCCCCACCTGGGCACAGCTAGCAGGGTAAGGCTCTGTAGGCGAAGTGCCACCGTGAGGTGGTCACCGTCACGGAAAAGGGGCAGCTACACAATCTTGGCTCTGCTTTCCACGTTCACCTTTTATCTGAACTGGAAAAAGCCCAAAGCAAAGGGCTATGATGAACTTTCCTCAAGAGAGCCAGGTGAGGTCGTTACTGGACGCTGCTCTGTGTCATACCCACATCTGTGTTCTCATCTAAATTAGCAAGAATTATCAAAATATGAGGAAAATGCTACACCACGCCTTACGTGGTGAAGAAACCACAAAGTACAGTATTTTATAAACATTTAAAAGATCTTACAGTACTTACATGCTACATTTTACTCATCTTGAAAATTCAAATTCCAGGTGTGCTTAGTACCAAATACAGCATTTAGCAGGGGTTATCACTACCTTTGGAGCTTATTTTTTTTTTATAGTACCAATTCTTAGCACTGTAAAAGCTAGGCATGGTAATACACGCACGTACTGGTATTCCAAAGCTGAAGTTAGAAACACTAAATATCACTTCTTTACTAATCAAAGACTAGAAAATAATTCATACTGCATAACTCACTTTTATCACGGTTTACTAGTTCTCCATACTCCTTTAATTTTTAAGGATTTGAAACTGAGAAAAACTGTATTTGGTTAGCTTTGCTCTTTGTGTTTTCACCTCAATATGGAAATGGAAGAAGCATTTGCCCCTTATGGGATCATCATGTGCATTAAACAAGCTAATATTTAAGTAAAACACATATAATGGTATTTAATACATAGCAAGCATTATATATTTAATATGTCATCATTGTTCTTGTTTGTGCGGGGCGGGGGAGTGTACATGCCGAAGTCAGAGGGCAGCCAGAGTGGGTTCTCTCCTTTCACCATGGTTCGCTATCAAGTACCTTCACCCACTAAGCCATCTCTTGGCCCAATAAGCATTATTTACATTTTAAATGCAGTGGAAACTTCAGTGCTCAGAGAGATAGAAACATAAGTAGCAAACAGACCATTTATGGCGCCTGGCCATCCGGAAACAGATTTAGAGGAAGCTTCCGTCTTTCTCCCTGGCTGACGGTCCTTCTCAAAAGGCGGACCGCTTTTTTTTTGGTTTTTCCAGACAGGGTTTCTCTGTGGCTTTGGAGCCTGTCCTGGAACTAGCTCTTGTAGACCAGGCTGGCCTCGAACTCACAGAGATCCGCCTGCCTCTGCCTCCCGAGTGCTGGGATTAAAGGCGTGCGCCATCACCGCCCGGCTCTGCATTTAATTTGTATACTTGGTATTTATAAATAAATTAAAATATTTACCTTTGATATGAGGAGTAAGAAGCTTCAAAGGCCTATGGTTAAGACAGAAACATTGAACACCTATGAAATGTTTAACCCTGCCGCTCCTGTTTGGCAGTTTGCCACACAGTCACTGTCACACCCCTTCCACTCTCAAGGCTAAGTCGTTGGGCGCCCTGGCTGCAACAGCACGAGCGAGCTCTGAGATGGAATCCACGTGGGCACAGTCCCTGGCATTTTCTCAAAGAGTCATACTGTTTTCTGCTGTAACCTAGCTGCTCTAAGAAAGGAAGGGAAGGACAGATGTATAAATAGCAGGCAAGTCTGTCTCAGTACCTGCCCCCTCCAAGCCCTCCCCGGCCTCTCGCCTCTGCCTCCTGAGCCCTGGAATCACAGGCAGGCGCCACCACATCCGGCTCTTTGGAGCCTTTGAGTATAACACTCCTCTGTCCTTCGATATTGCTACTCTGGGACATCAGGCATCAAGTACGATTCCTGTCGAGAAGCGTAGTTTTCAAAGTCTGGCTTTTTCAGTTGGCTTGCGTGTGTGACTTTAGTGACCTTGTAGTTGTCTGCTCTATGTGTAAAAATGCTGTGGCTGTGGTTCTAGAGCAGAAGGCAGCCGGGCGAGCCTGGGTTCTAGAGCAGAAGGCAGCTGGGCGAGCCTGGGCTCTAGAGCAGAAGGCAGCCGGGCGAGCCTGGGCTCTAGAGCAGAAGGCAGCCAGGCGAGCCTGGGCTCTAGAGCAGAAGGCAGCCGGGTGAGCCTGGGCTCTAGAGCAGAAGGCAGCTGGGCGAGCCTGGGCTCTAGAGCAGAAGGCAGCCGGGCGAGCCTGGGCTCTAGAGCAGAAGGCAGCCGGGCGAGCCTGGGAGCCACAGATAGTGGATCCTATATATGAAGAATGGTCTTTACATTTTTAAGGAGTTAACGAAAGAGAACGACAATCTCATGTGACAAACGGTGCACGGCTTAACCGAGACATTCAGTACCGGACTTCTACAGAAAACATTCACTGAGTCTTCCTGCAGATTCTTGAGTTGTTTTGTTTGTTTGCTTTTTCAAGACAAGGGTCTCTGTGCAGCCCTGACTGTCCTGGAACTCTCTCTGTAGACCAGGCTGGCCTCGAACTCACAGAGCTCCGCCTGCCTCTGTCTCCCGAGTGCTGGGATTAAAGGCGTGCGCCACCACTGCCAGGCAGAATCTTGAGTTTTAAAGTAGATTAAAAACCTGTTAATTGGAAATCATCAATGGAAATAATTGATTATGTAACTGTACATTCTAAATACTAGCCAGTCATGAAGACAATGGCCAGGTGGCTCGCATGCTAACGCTGAAGAAGATAAATGTTCCCTAACCGCTAATACTGTAGGATTGTGTCCTGGGACGGACGGTGAGAAACCACGAGTACGTTTCATTGGATTCTTTGTATGCTGTCTGAATTTTTTAGACACATATATTGTATTTATTACAAGAAGCGAAAATACATACATGAATATGTACATGTTGTTTTCTTTTTGTCTTGGCAAGGTAAAACGACTGGACAGAAACGTTCAGGGCTGCTTGTGGCTGACTTTGGCAAATGAGATAGAGCGGTGACACACTTAACTACGTTCCATGCTTACACTCGTACAATCCTGCATCAGCACCTACTGGGGGCATCCAACCGCACTCCTGCAAATGTCTACACTGACGCTACCCACTTGCTTCCGCTGTCACGGCTGCTGAACCTACAAAGTTTAGTGTGCATTGTTCAAATAGTTAAAAGTGGCCGGGCGGTGATGGCACACCTTTAATCCCAGCACTGAGGCAGAGGCCGGAGGATCTCTGTGAGTTTGAGGCCAGCCTGGTCTACAGAGTGGGTTCCAGGACAACCAGGGCTACACAGAGAAACCCTGCCTCAGAGCTTGATAACCGAAGAAAATAAGGGATACTAAAAGCGTTATCATTATCAAATCTTACGGAGTAAAGTCCACACTGTCCACGGCAGAGCAGCTGGTAGCAGAGCGTCTCTTACAGAGAAGCTGTGGGCAAATGTTTTTTAAGCGTGTGCGCCAAGACTGGGCTACAGCCCAGCCTCCACTCGGGGTGCAAGGTCAAAGGAAAGTAGGGAAGCAACAGGCTTTTCTCTTTTCTGAGGAGAGGGAACACCCTGTGGGAGATGGAGCAGCCCGGGGCCATAAGAGTACCAAGACTGCAGAAATTGTCGGGAGGGTTTGGCCATCCATTCAGTCTTGGAGGGTCCCGTCTGGATCACTGGTTCTCAACCTGTGGGCTGTGCCTCACTGGGGTTGAATGACCTTTTCACAGGGGTTGTGTATCAGATATTTACATTATGATTCATAACAATAGTAAAATTACAGTTATGAAGTAGCAATAAAATAATTTTATGGTTGGGGTCACCACTCCCTGGGGAACTGTATTAGAGGTCACAGCAATTGGAAGATGAAAACTGCTGTGTCAGAAATTGTGCTGAAACGTGAGTCACAGACAATATTAGCTCAGAGGGTACTCACTGTCAGAAATTTACAGCCCAGGATATAGGTAAATCCACCCGTTACTTGAAAATCCATTGAAAACGAGGAAGATAAACACCTGTTTGACAACAGCAACAGGTCAAACGGGAAAGCGAGGAGAGGTCTTTGGAATAGGGTAACACGGAGGAAGTAGTGTAACACGTGCGTGGCGTCCTGTTATCTCAGCCAAACCAGAGAAAACACGAGTAGAGGCGCCTGACAGAGAAGGTTCTGTTCTGTAGATACCGCAGTACGGATGGACTTCAGGGATGGCACAAGCCCATCCCAACCAGCCAGAAAGCACTGTCAACATTGAGTAACAAAACAAAATGTCAGAGACATCAGGAAGATGGCAGTTGCGTTTCTAAGACCACGGGATATCGAAAACCAACTCAACAGATGCAATTGTGCCATCAGACTTAAGCCCTATTACCTCAAAACCTGCCCTTCAAACAGCACTTTCCATACAGCAGTGAGGAATAGCGAACTTCTAAAAACAACGGCAAGAAAGAAATTTATCTTCCCGTTCTCCTCTAATAAGAATTCACATATGACCTCTAACAGTAAAGATAATTTGCTTTTGGTATTAAAATCATCACAAATCCTTCAGTTGCTTAAAAGATGTAGAACTTAGCACTTTCAGAAGCAAAAGTTACACCAAGTGCCAAAAGCAAAACTACAGGCACCGTGTGGTTCGTGTCAAACAGAAGAGGCCGTGCTCGTGAACATCGGGAGGGCAGGACAGCTTACGGAGGGCTGAATGACAGTCAGGACGGAGGGACGTTCATCACAGACACAGCCAGAAGCAAACACAGCTCTGGAATGGCGCACAGCTCAGACACGCAACCACACAGAAGGGTTTCCAACTGCATCTCGCACAGACCTGAGCCTTCTTTTTCAAAGCCAGCTGTCACAAGCGGCCCCAGGATTTCAAGGCAAGATCACTTTCTTTTTTAAAGATTTATTTTTATGTGTGTGAGTGTTTTGCCTGGATGTGCACCACACGCCTGCCTGGTGCCCATGGGGCTCAGAAGAGGACACGAGGGTCCCCAGAACGGGAGCTTTGCACGGCTGTGAGAGGTGCTGGGGGTGGAACTTTTTGAGCTACAGCTACTCAGGAACCCACTGGACTCTGAGCCTGACAGCCACAGTCTTTCTCCACTTGCCCCCAACAGCCCGTACCCCCACATTTTCAAGCATTCCTCAGGAGCTTCCTTCTCACCTCAGAAGCTACATTACTTCACATAACTTTACTTCCAGCTCCCTGAGAGCCACAGCCCACGCTTCTGTCTTTAGCTCAGACTGGCATTTTATAACTTTACATTGGAAATGTCATTCTCAATCTATATGGGTCCCATAAAACCTCCACATTCTAAACTCAACCATTCCCCAGACGCCTCTTTATTATCACTATTTTTGGTTCATTAGCCGCTGCACCTTCTAGGTACACCTAGCTCCAGAATCAGCCACATATCCCAAGCTCACCCACGTCGTAGAGCCCAAAACTTAGCCATGCTCCCCTCTTCTCTGTTCTCCGCACCCACAGATTTGCTCCCCACCCCATCGACGCTGTCTGGGCTCACACCTTGCCCTTCAATGGCTGCTAGGGCCCTGCTGTGCTCGCCCATTCTCTCAGCTTCCTGCTCCTGTGCCTTCACCGCCCTCAGTCTCTAGACCGAGCAATCTGGGTTCTCGGGCAGATGGCCCCACAGAGAATATGCTAAGTACGGGGAGCAGCTAATCCTGCTCACTGTGAAGCCTCCTCCACACCTGGAACGAGAACACGCTGAGGCGTCTGTCATATCCAGACCTGCGTGGCTAGAGAAATGGGATGGTTTCTGGACAGTGACACTGAAGGCACAAACCTCAGAGACTTCCCTAAAGAACACGCCAAGTGACACCACACCCACAAGTTTTCCAACATCGGCTTCCGGCGAAAACAGTTTATAATAATGGCGTGAGAGCCGTCCTGAGTTTCAGTGAAAAGCTATACTCACATTTCGGCTCCAAAGTGGCTTCCCGAATACAACGCCCAGTGTGGCCTGACTTCAAAGCCGTCTACCCACAATCCCCTTTAATCCTCACAGCAGCCCCATGGCGCGGCTATTACTGTCATTACTTTATAGGATGCTGAGGCTTAAGAGTCGCTTACCACGCTGCGGCAGTAAGGTGTCAGGAATGAAGGCCAAGCCTGTTTGGCCACAGCTGACATCTCTATCCTCCCAGGTCTGACAAGTGACAAGGGGATGGGGAGAGAGGGGCAGAAAGGTTTTGAAAAGGCTTCCGAGAATTGCAAAACAATTGCCCACATTTAAATGACACAATGATTTCTGAACCAAAAAAAAAAAAAATCAAACAAGTCCTGTTTGTTCGTATGTATGTATGTATGTATGCATGTATGTATGTTGTATATATGTATGTATGTATGTGTATGTATGTGTATGTATGTATGTGTGTGTATGTATGTGTGTATGTATGTATGTATGTGTATGTATGTATGTATGTATGTATGTATGTATGTATGTATGTATGTATGTATGTATATTACTTATCTGGGGCCAGAGAGACGGCTCAGGGGGAAAGGTGTTTACTGCAAAGCCCGACGACCTGAGTGTGATCCTGAGACCCACATGGTGGAAGAAGAGAGCTGGCTCCTGCAAGCTGCCCTCTGATGCCCACATGTGTGCCCCCACTCACAGTAATAATAACAACCATAATAAATAAAAGCACAGATACAGGATAATTTCCATTTCCAGCCGTGAGGAAAGGCCAAACAAAATGGCTAAGGGAGGGGAAGTGGCCTTGGTGACTCAGGCCTCCCCTGTACACAGCACTCACCACACAATGCCACGTGTGCACGCATGACGGAGTAACGTGAAGCCCTCCAGGTCTGCTTTCAAAGGCTTCTTTCTTTCTGCACTAAATGTCCAAACTGCTTTTTATTTACTTGTTTATTTAGTCTAGACTTTACAAACTCACGTCTGACCTTGCTTCTCGCTCCGCATGAGGTGCCAGCACATCCCCCTTTCGAGCCTGATGTTGGGATGAGAAGCCAGATAACCAGGTTATCAGGGAACCGCAGGAATCCGCTCGAGACCAAGCCCAGGACCTGTTTCCTACACTGGCACTTTCTCAAACGCCCGTTTCTTACCCGTCCAGCACCAGGGACCGAGGTGGTGTTTTTCTCTTCCTTTGGCAGTGCTGCCAAGTGCCCTTCTCACCTGGCGTCCTTTCTCCTAGGCTGGCTGGGAACACTCTTTCTCTCCCGACTCCCAAGGAGAGTGGAGCTCCCCCTTTCTTCCTTTCTAAGGTCTCCTGTTAACATATAGACTAGGCATGCTCTATAAACACGGGAAAACCGGTTGAGAAACCTTAAATTTTCCCCTTGTGGTTTTGCTGGTGTCGAGGGAATTCTTGTGTGTGGACTAAATCATCCCAGAAGCCAGCGAGCTCATTTGTTGTCTTGGCCTCACTGAACTCAGCGCTCTCTGCTGTACCTTATTTTGCATGACCCAGACCTAACAACAAGTGTCACATAAAGAGATGGCAAACAAGCCTCCTGGATTACTGATGAAAAGCGGGTAAGCGAGCCCAGTGCGGCAGCACATCCTGGTACTTTAACCCTGGTTCTCTGGAGACAGAGGCAGGCAGCTCTCTGTGAGTCCTAGGACAGCCAGGACTACATAGAGAGACCCTGTCTCAAAAAAAAACCAAAAAAAGCCGGGCGGTGGTGGCGCACGCCTTTAATCCCAGCACTCGGGAGGCAGAGGCAGGCGGATCTCTGTGAGTTCGAGACCAGCCTGGTCTACAAGAGCTAGTTCCGGGACAGGCTCAAAAGCCAGAGAAACCCTGTCTCAAAAAACAAAACAAAACAAAACAAACACACACACACAAAAAAAACCCCAACTAAATCGGCTACAGAAGAACTTAACAAACTTGATGAAAATCTGATTTAACTGATTACTGATAAATTTCAATCCAATACCAATGAAATGAACTGTCTTACAAAGCAAACCTAAGCTGATAGCGAACACGCTAAAGAAGCACTGCATTGGCTTTAGGAAAAACCACGGAAGATGGTCACTGTGGGTACAAGCCTATAATCTCAAGTCTGGGAGGGTGAGACCAGAGACTCTAAACTGGAGACCAGCCAGGGCTACACAGTGAGACTCGTTAAAAAACGCCAATGTCGCACAAGAGGGTTTGGTGTTGAGTGACCTTCGTTTCTGCAGTAATTAATTACAGTATCCGCTTTAGGACCCATTCTTCTCGGGGCTGGTTTGGGCTCGTTGCTACTAAGCAGGTGCGGCTGAGTGACAAAGCATTTCAAACACATCGAGAGACAATCAGAGAGCTTAAAAATTCACAGCTGCTCTCCAAGAGCTAGTTCCAGCGCAGGCTCCAAAGCCACAGAGAAACCCTGTCTCAAAAAACAAAAACAAACAACAACAAAAAATTCACAGCTGCAAGGATAAGCCTCGCTTGTAGCCGTGGCATTTGTGGCTAAGAGAGAAAACGAAACCAAACAGCAATTTAGTAGGATGACCAGCTTCGGGCCTCCCCTCTCCCCTGCAGTTGTCAAATCTCTGCTGTAGGGAATAGCGGAATAGCGATCCCATCTCAGACCGAGCATCCTTGCTGGTTTCTAGGCTCCTCCCCCTTCTTCCAGACACACGGCTCTTTCTTAGCCCACAAGCTTCCCTTTGTTTTGACCTAGAGCCCTGGCCTGAACAACCAGCTTCCCCAGCCCTGACATGGCAGGAGAGCAGAGGTTTGGCGCTGGGACCCCAGACACACTCACTTCAAGTGAGCGATCCATCTCTGAATCGTCTACTTTGTGAAGTCGACTACATTTTAAATATAAAACAATCAGATTCTCCAGAAGTGTCACAAAACCACGTGGCATGGGTCACTGTAAACTCAGTCAGCAAGCCATGGGCGTCACACCAAGACATGGCCTCCAGGACCTGCTTAAATGTCCTTTCTCTTTGGGGACAACGCCAGGTGCCCTCTACTGCCCTGCCCCCATTAGTCTCCGCAACCCCGACTCAAAGCCTGGGCCTACAGCTTCCTTTCCCTCGCGCCCACGTCCGATTGCGGTAAAAGCCAATCATCTCTGGAAGGATCTGGAGCAGGGTGTGCTCATGGATCCCTAAAATCCCTCATAGGACCCCAAATATGATGCCAGCCTGGGCTATATAGCAAAACTGTCTTAACCAACACACTGAAAAGCGGCTTTTCGGTTTTTCACTTAGCGGCCGCCGCCGCCTGCTCCGAACCGTGGTCCACTGGTTACCCTGCCAGTGCACCATCTTCCCTGGCTCATCGCCGTGCCCAGAAGCTTCTTTATGATTTCTGTAGTCAGGGTCTCACTTTGCAGCTCAAGGTGACCTGGAACTCCACGTGTAGCCCAGGCTAGACTCCAACTTGTGATTTGCACGCTTCTACTATCAAAACCACAAAAGAACATGCAAACTCCCCTCCTCGGGGCTTGGGAACTTCCCATCAGCCACTGCCCGCTGTAGTCTCTGCGTCATCTCTACCTCAGCCCGGACGCCTCCTTAGCATTCTCGGGGCCTGCATCTTCCCACACTTATTCTCAGACCTCGGTGGTTTGGGTGGAGACCCGCCCCCTCCACCCAGGCTTGTGTACCTGAACCCTCCGTCCCCAGAGGGTGGTGCCCTTAGGGAGGCCCTGGAACCGTTAGGGGGTGGAGCCTCGCTGGAGGAAATCTGCCGCCAGGGAGAGGTGGGCTTTGAGTTTATAGCTTCATTCCACTTCCGGTTTCTTTCCTTCTCTTCCCCTATCCTTTCCCCTCCGTTCCCCTGCATCTCTGTGTCCTGTGCTCCTGCCTCCTCCCCCACAAAGGACTCTGCCCCTCTGGAACTGTACACCAAGGGAAAGCTTCCTAGGCTGTTTTTGGTCACATGGTCACAGTGACAGAGAAGTGACTGACACCATCGCCCCAACTCCTTTAGACCTTTGTGCTTGGGACTCGTGGAGCTTGACTGTAACATTTTCTTGTTCTTGTTGCTGTTTCTTTTTTCATTTACCTTGCATGAAGCTGTCATCCCCACAATTAGCTGCCTCTTCACTGTTAATGACACTCAGTCCCGCCCTTCGGTCCGTCCTCTGAGTTCCACTTAAGAGAGTAAGTGTCCTCCATCCTGATTAGATCTACTGGATCCTCCTCACCGCACCGCACCTGATCCATTAGCAGTCCCGCCAAGCCTACCACTATTGTCTCAAACCCACCTGCTATTCCCCCATGCTTCCTCCATCCCGCTCCAAGCCATCGTCATCACCTCTTGGCCTTCAAGATTCCTGACAGGACTCCAGGCCGGACCTCCTGCTTCCCTTCCTTCTCTAAAAGGATTCTAAAATGGCTTTTAATTTTCATTAAATGATTTTGATTTTAATCTTTCTCTAAAATAATTTTTAAAACAAAATCACTTTTTTTATTTATTATTATTATTATTATTATTATTATTATTATTTTTGGTTTTCGAGACAGGGTTTCTCTGTGGCTTTGGAGCCTGTCCTGGAACTAGCTCTTGTAGACCAGGCTGGCCTCGAACTCACAGAGATCCTCCTGCCTCCGCCTTCTGAGTGCTGGGAATAAAGGCGTGCGCCACCACTGCCCAGCCCAAAACCACTTTTTTAAAAAATTGTTTTTTCTTAATGACAGCCACCCGACAGGGGGCGAGATGAACGTCTGAAGACTTTCAGTTCACATTCCCTGGTGGCTAAGGACATTGAAGGACTTCAAACATTTCTGGCCACTTTTATTTCTTTTGAGAACTGTCGATTTGGTTCACTAACACATGTATTGATCCTACGGGGGTTTGGAGCTTGATTTTTGAGTTCTTTCTATTTCTAGATACTAATCCCCGGCCAGATCTGCAGCTGGCAAAGATTTTCTTCATCCTGGAGTCTGTCTCTTCTCTTTGCGGTGTTTCCCTTGTTACTGAAAGCTTTTTTAATTTCATGCAATCCCAATGACGGTTTGTGGGATTGTTTTTCTTGTGCTGTTAGGGTTTACATAGCTCAAGGCTCTACACTTTTACACACCCAAAGGACTAAACCAACACATCACAGAGAGACTTGGACACCCATGTTTATTGCCACAGTGTTCACATAGCTAAGAAACAGAGCCAAGTTAAATATCCATCAACAGAGAGATGGATAAGGAAAAGAAAACACATGTACAAAGGAATTAATCGACCTTCAGGGATGAAATCACGGCATCTGAAGGGAAATGGAAGTCATCACGTTAGTAAGGCTGACTCCTAAATATTGTGTGTTTTTTCTCCTATGCAGAATCTAGACGTAAATTTATGTGTTCGTGAGTGTGCGTGGAGGGACAGACCGGATACTACGAGAGGAGGAGAAGGCAACGGAACATCTGCGACTTGAAAGCTGAAGGGGAACCACTTTCAGGAGAGAGAGACCAGGCAAGAGGGGGGCATGGGAACGGGGTTTAATCGTGTGTATGCATTCACACACACACATACACACACACACACGCATTCACACATACATACACACACGCATTCACACATACACATACACACACACGCATGCACACATTCACACACACACGCACACATTCACACATACACATACACACACACGCATGCACACATTCACACACACACATATTCACACATTCACACACACACGCATGCACACATTCACACATTCACACACACACGCACACACATACACACACGCATGCACACATTCACACACACATGCACACATTCACATGCACACACACACGCATGCACACATTCACACACACACACACATGCACACATTCACACACACACACACACGCATGCATGACATCATAATGGAACTCACTGCTTTGTACACCAACTTTAATGTAGTAGCAGAAGCCCCACACAGTGGGCCCTGCCTGCTCGTCTGCCACACTGACCGTCCACAGACTGTCTTGTTTCCTTTCTCCTCCTTACCCCTTCGCCTCTGCTCACACTTCCTTCCTGTCCCGGACATCACTACTCCCAAGGCCAGGCCCCAGCCTAGCAGTTACTTTGTTACTAATGGAGACTTTATTTCCCGCTTACCTCCGTGTCTGACCTGTTACTTTCACGTGTGTGCATTTACTCCAAAGTCTTCTTGGGAAGAAAAGGAGTTTTTATCACCCTTTATGGCCAAAAAGGGAATTCAAGGACAGAAGCCTAAATAATTCAATAACTTGACGAAATAAACTATCAGAGGCCTTTTATAAATAATAGAGTTTTATTTTTTCGGTGTTGGGGGCTATCTGGTACTTCCGGCAAGTACCACCACCAGCAGCTACACCTCCAGGCCAGGGGTGAACTGGTGATTAAATCGTTGGACAAATTTTTTCCCTGCTGACTTGCATAATTCAGCCACTCTTAAATTATGACTTAAAAAAGAAAACAGTTTCAAAAAAACCAAACAGTTTCTTCCTTTTTATCTGACTCTCCAAAAAGCTCTCTAAACAAAAAGAACTCAACATCTGGCAAACATTAGCAGATAAACACAGACAAGCTTCAAAGGCTTCAGAGAGCATTCCAGAACAAGCCAGTTCCACTTCTATAGCACTGAAGACCCTACGCTCCATTTCTAACGCGAGTTACCTGCAATTCTCAAGGATTACACGGATGTCCTTGAGGTTCTGTGTGTCGGTGTTAACGCTAGGAATGAAGTCCGCATGTTTCACGTTAAGAGGTTAATTATAAAATAATTTCAAAAAAATTCTACTAAGACCTAGTCAATAGCTATAGGCCTAACAACTTCCAATAAATTAAACTGAATTAAACTCAAGGTATTAAAAGAGATACACTAAAAAATAGATACAATATACCACAGTGTGTACCAAAGAGAAGATCAAAGAGCTAAGAAATCTGAGCTCTAACAAGGAAAGGGCTAATGATCTCATGATCTAGATAAGATCTCAAACGCAATGACCCAAGAAATAGAAGAAAGCAAGATAATTTATATTTAATGGGTACTACCGCGCCTCTATCCTAGAGAGTTCTCAGCGCAGGACAGGTCATTTCTAGCTAAAAAGGTCTGTCTTCATACTCCATTTAATGGGTTTCCTTCTCTCTTTCCTTCTTCCTTTCTTTTTCTC
>JAQHUG010000594.1:559533-572995 GCA_028555095.1 Dicrostonyx torquatus
AATAGGACCACAGGCAACTTGGGAAGGAAAGGGTCTACTTCCTCTTACAGCTTATAGTCAGTCCATCATGGAGGACCAGGCAGGAGGAACTCAAGGTGGCAACTGAAGCAGAGACCATGTAAGGGTGCTGCTTGCTGGCTCGTTCCCCATGGCTCGTTCAGCCTGCTTTCTTATAGAACCCAGGACCACCAGCCCAGCAGTGGCAGCACCCACCATGGGTTGAACCCTTTCACAACCACCACCAATCAAGAAACATGGGCACAGGCCAACCCAGTAGAAGCAATTCCTCAACTGAGCTTCCTTCTTCCTGGGTGACTCTAGTTTGTGTCGAGTTGACAGAGAACGAACAAACAAGCAAACAATAACCAGTATAATAAATAAAAATTCAAATTAAAAGGTATTTGAGACTCCCAGTCCCTTAGCCTTCCTTCTGATGCTATTCCATTCATCCATTTTTAAAACCCACTATGTGGGCCTGAATTTCTGATCCCTCTGCCTTGCGCCTCCTGATGCGGAGAGTGCAGGCCGTGCCACTGTTTCTGAAGTGCAGGGATTGGACTCAGGGCTTGTGCGTACTAAACAGGCAGTCTACAAACGGGGGGACAGCCCCACCACCGCTTATCCGGTTCCTCTGAGGTGATTCTTAAGCTCACGTCTAGGAATCAGTTAAAAAATAATTCTGATTTGAACGCATTCCTGCATCCATCCACCCTTCTCATCCAGGAGGACGATGGTGAAGACTCAAAACCTACATTTCTAGAGACTTATTTTTTTGTGCATGTGCACGAGTGTGTGCACCTACGTGTAAAATGACCTCAGAGGCCAGGTCCCCTTTAGCTGGAGTTACCGGTGGTTGTGAGCTTGCCAGGCGCGGGCCCGGAACTGAACTCAGTTTCGTCTGCAGGTGTAGTGCGCATTTCTGACTGCTCAGCCATCTCCCATATGAGCGCTTTACCAAGCACGGCTTGGATACAGATGAGTGAGAAACTAAAACACAAACCGTGACCTAGGGAGAATTCTACCAGGCCTCTCTGTTCATCGCTGTGGTTTTATAATCACCCAATCAGCAAATAATAAAGATCAGTTGTTTTTTTTNAGCCAAAGAAGACAATTCAACAAAAATCAGAACAGCAAGACACAAAAATTTGGAGTTTAGCACAGAGATACAATTAAAACAGCAAAGCATTCTAAAGCTGATTGATACAATCAATAAATATAAAGAGAGTGTCCACAGTGGACTTGATCAAGCAGAAGGAAAAAAAAACACGTGAGCTCCAAGAAAATCATATGAAACTATCCAGTTACACAACTTACTAATGAAGGCAAATTAGAGGAAAAAGTCCTAATACCCTAATATTACAACAGTGGCATATAAATCACTTACCTCTGATGTAAATGATGGGGAGAGGGGAAGGGACTGGGAGGGGAGGGCGAGGGAGGCTGAGGCCAGGAGATAAAAGAAATAGATAAATAAAAAAAAGTACCATTATGATAATTTGTCAATGGACACACAGGTAGTTGTATGTAAATGGTATCAGCAAATCAAAACGGGTGGAAGAGGTAAAAGAGTCACTTTTGTTTGTATCCAAGTTGTTACAGACTTAGACTACAGCTGTAGAAGTTTTGTGTAAGCCTTGTAGGAACCACAAAGACAAGAGCTGCAGTGGGGACACGAAAGAGAAAGAGAAAGAGAAAGAGAAAGAGAAAGAGAAAGAGAAAGAGGAGGAGGAGGACGAGGAGGACAAGAAGGAGAAGGAGGAGGACGAGGAGGAGGAAGAGAAAGAGGAGGAGGTGAAGGAGAAAGAGGAAAAAAGAAGAAGAGGAGGAGAAGGAGAAAGAGACGCCGAGACTTTGGCCTAACAGAAAACTGCCCAATCAGAAAGACAGAGAAAAGGAGCTAAGACATCCAAAGAATAGTGAACAAGATGACAACAATCAGCACTTATTAATAACTAACTTTAAGTGTCAATAGATTCATTCGCCGATCAAAAGGCAGAGACTAGTCAAACGGCTAAAACGGAAGAAGCTGAGCACAACGGCAGACCCCTGTCATGGCAGCCTTGGGAGGCTGAGGCAGGAAGACGGGCCTGTGCTACACAGTCAGACCCTATTACACCCGGAAAGGCCAAATGAGATCGTTACATCATAGTCAAAGGATCAAGTCGTCAGGACGATTACGATGACTGTAATTATACATTCATCTAAGATCAGAGTACATGACAATATTGCTATACCTGAAGAGACAAATGATAGTAAAATACTACCNGCGCCTCAGTGGTTTTTAACTTAGTACTGTACATGAGAATCTCTCCTTTTATTAGTCTTTGATGTGCTCTCAAATGTATAACAATGCTCTAAAAGTGTGCTAAACTCTTGGAATTAGCAGTCTCTTGGAGATCAAATAATTATTGTACAGAGATGGAGCTCATCTTTTGTATGTACCGTCTCTTTCTGGATTTTTGTTGTTGTTTGGGTTTTTTGAGACAGGTTTTTGGGTTTTTGTTTGTTTTTGTTTGTTTGTTTTTTGTCTGTGCGTGTAGCCCTAGTTGCCCTGGAAATCCCTTTGTAGACCTGGTTGGCCCCCAACTCAGAAATCTGTCTGCCTCTGGCTTCGAGTGCTGGGATTAAAGGCCTGCACCACCACCACCTGCATTTCTGGATAATTCAACTCCACTATTTCTTCATAAAGTAACGCCTAACAGAGGATGAAAATTTTCCTAATAGTCCTCTAACGACCTGTATATAGAACGAATTACAACTTGGTTCTCCCATACCATGTATGCCTCCATAAAGTATTAGTCACCACTAAATACTGGAGACTTGATGAAGAATTAGTCCCCCAGGGTCATAATGTAAGGGCTTTGGTAATATCCAGGTGTAGTGGTACACACCAACATCTCATCACCGATGTAAGACCGAGGGGGGGGGGAGAGGGAGGGCATTGCCAAGAGTTTGAAATCGACCTGGGATTCACAGCAAGTACGAGGTCAGCCAGAGTTTACGCAGCAAGGCAAAACGAAACAAAGACCCGCCATAACAAAATACATTAAAAAAAATAAAATAAAATAAATTGTCTCGGGTTTAGCGCCTATCTAGATAAATGACAATCCAGCTATGGCATTGCCTGCAGTGAACAGGCAGTGATGGCCTATCAGCTCCTATTCACGGTCTTTCATACACGAGTCCCTAAAAACGACGCTGCAGAATTTAAATCACCTACGGTGCGGTGTCTAGCGAGGGAGGCCTCGGGAAGGCGAGCCCCGACGGCCCCGCGGGTCTCCCATCCTCAGCCCTCCCACCCATCCGCTCGGGCCACTCACGTTCAGCAGTCCTGAGCCCTTGCTCTTGCTCTTGCCCTTGCTCTTGCCCTTCTTCTCCTTGTCCTTCTCTTTGTCCGAGGCCAAGGGCTTGCCTTCCTCGTCGGCGTAGCGCACGGAGGAGACGGTGGATCCTCTGCGCTGCGAAGCAGCGTCCGGAGGCATAAGGGCGCTCTTCTGGGGGATGGCGCTGGGCAGCAGGGACCCGCCGGGCGCACTGCTCTGCATGGAAGACTTGTGGGCATCGGGCAAAGCGTGGTACTTCGAGGAGCCGATGGAGGAGGCCATGGACGAGCGGGCAGGTATCATGTCATGGGCGGTGGAAAGCCTGTGGGGTGTCTCTTGAGGGTTACTGATGGAAACCCTCCGGTTTCCCGGAGGAGGCAACTCCATTGCTACATTCTCTTCAGGGCCCTAGTAGCCACTAACCCAACCGCTGTTGGCTGCGCACGCGCGCGCACGCAGCTGCCTTTCCCGCGCATTTATGGAGCACGTGCAGAACGCCCCGGGGGAGCTGCAGGGCCAGAGGTCTCCTGGGTTTGGAGGTGTGGCTTGAGCAAGCTGGACCATCTATCTGCTCTGGCTCCTCATCGGGCAGCTTCTGTTTCCGACGGAAGTCAGAGCTTGCTGGTGGGCAACCTCCTCCACGTTTTTCTAAATAGTACTTTAGTCTGAGGAGCCCGCCTCTCTCCACGCCATTTCTTTTAGATTAATAATGTCAGATATCACTTGCTGTGCGCTATCACCTGTACACCAAGTGTGTATTTCCAGCATCCTACCTGAACACATTTATCTGACCCGTTCCACAAACACGGAGCATAGTAGTAATGTCACATTGACAAAAATCTGACCCTTAAAACGATTGTATCCTTGCTACAGGAACCCTGCTTTCCTTTCTGTTCCTATTCTGGGACAGCTCTCATACAGAAAAGAACAAAGATTTACTCTATGGTTTCCGAGCCTGACTCATCAACTCCTTCTGCTGTCTCAGAATTAGATTAATTTAACCATTGTACACAAAGCAAACCAAGAAGTTTCCAGAACTTTATTGGCCATTTAACATTTAAAGATTATTTTTTTAAAGGTGGCTCTAAGACACATCGGATGGTTGGTTGGTTTGGTTTTGCTTTGTTTTTCGATACAGGGTTTCTCTGTGTAGCCTTGGCTATCCAGGAACTTGCTCTGTAGTCCAGGCTGGCCCTGTACTCAGAGATCCGCCGGCCTGGAATCGAAGGTGTGTGCCACCATTGACCAGCTGCACATTGGGCTGTTAAAAATATAAAACATTTGAAAAATTAAATTTTGAATAATAAAAACATTTAAATAAAACATATGTTAAATATGTTTAACTATCTCCGAGTCATTATTTTTTGCTATAATAAATGTAGTCTTTTAGGCAAGAGGGAGCTCAAAAGTCACCTTTAGCTGATCTCTACCACTAAAAACTCCATTTTGGTAGAGCTCAATAAATATCAATAAAGAAAAAAATAAAAAAAAAAAAGAAAGGAAAAAAAGACCTCCATTTTGCACAGCCCCTGCTCACATCCAGCCTCACCTAGAGGCCTTTTCTAGATTCTTCACTCCCGTCTCTCTCTAAGTCGATTAAGACCCCTCCCCCCAGACGGCAGACAGTCTGTTCGCCGTGTGCTCGCACACATGTCCCAAAGGACAATTAGCTGCTGTCTCCCTCCTGCTGCATGGCACAGCCCTCAAGGTGGGCTCACACCAGCAGCTGTCCATCTCCAAAGGCAGGACTCGTTAGGAACAAGAACTCCGTCCTTGCTTTTCTCTTTCAGGCTGCACAGCACAAAATCCCAAGCCCCTTAATTCCTCAGTGTTGCCTGTGTGGGTCTAGGCTGCACAGTGCTTAATCTCCACTCCAGTGAGACATGTCTTCGCAGCTCATTCTGACTTCGTCATGTGACGCAGCACGAAGTACACCTAGCACCACGGATAATGTAGTCTCGGCTTTTGTTTTGTTTCACAATGAGAGATGGCTCCATTTGTACGGTGTCCTACTGGGTGGTGGTGGCGCACACCTTTAATCTAGGAACAGCACTCGGGAGACAGAGGCAGGAGGATCTCTGTGAGTTCGCGGCCAGCCTGGTCTACAGAGTGAGTTCCAGGACAGCTAGGGATGCACAGAGAAACCCTGTCATAGAAAACAAACCAAAATAGCCTGGCGGTGGTGGCGCTCGCCTTTAATCCCAGCACTCGGGAGGCAGAGACAGGCGGATCTCTGTGAGTTCGAGACCAGCCTGGTCTACAAGAGCTAGTTCCAGGACAGGCTCCAAAGCTACAGAGAAACCCTGTCTCGAAAAACCAAAAAAAGAAAAAAAAAAGAAAGAAAAGAAAAAAGAAAACAAAAACAACCAAGCAAAAGTAAAACAAAAAACTATTCCCCTGCCCCCTGCTTCATTCATTGGCTCCTTAGGGTGAGTCCAGTTCTGCAGAAAACTTTAGCGATTGGTTCTATGCATTTTCCAGAATGCGCAGTGTTTTCTCGCAGGGCCTGAGCAGTAAAGGACAAGTTTATCACTATTTGAAATCTCTGGTTAAGTACGGAAGCTCTGGGTATTAGTTTCTGCTGGAGAATAATGGCGTTATTGGTTTACCGTAAAATGCATGAACTCCGAAGGAAAGGTGACGTATTTCAGGCTCCACCAAAGCCTGGACCTTCAGAATTGTTACCAAGTCTGAACATTTATTTGAAGCTCACTGATGGAGGCCACCAGCGATTGCCTCTGAGTGGAACAGAAATGGAGTCTTCTCTAGATATTTCAGTCCGCCAGTGCTATGCCATTTGGAAGGAACATAAACACGTTTCTCACGGTTCTGGAGGCTGGCAAGTTCAAGATCCCAGCACCGGGAGGATCGCTGTCTGCTTCCTAAACAGTGCCTTGGGTGGTGCTCTCTGGATATCTGTGCTCACTCGATGGACGGCAGAGGGCAAAACCAATGAACTCCTTCGTGCCCTACGAGAATTCCACCCATCTAGATCTGAGGTTTGGTCAGGACGTGAAGTGCAGAATGCGGCCGGATGTTCCCCCGGACCACATGGTGGAAGGAAAACCGACGCCACGGGCTCTCTTCTGATGTTGCTGTGCCCATCCACATGCGTCTACGAAAAACAAATAGATGTCAGAGAAATTTAAATTTAGAATCTAACTGTAGGGCTGGAGAGGTGGCTCAGAGGTTAAGAGCATTTAAGGTCCTGAGTTCAACTCCCAGCAACCACATGGTGGCTCACAACCATCTGTAATGAGGTCTGGCGCCCTCTTCTGGCCTGCAGGCATATACATAGACAGAATATTGTATACATAATAAATAAATAAATATTTTTTTAAAAAAGAAGCTAACTATATAGTTTTAAAAAAGAATCTAACTATATAGTTTTACATTGAGAGGTAAGAACCAAAAGGAATATGATTTCATCTGAGGGGCAACTAGGAAAATTTGAAAATGGACTGGATATTGGATATTATGGAATCACGTTTCCTGGTTGTTCTAACGATGCTGCGCATTTGTAAATGAATTTCTTAATTCTTAGAACAAAGTTCCCTTCAAAAGAATTTGGAAGAAAAAAGAAAAAAAAACAAATGGGTGAAAAACATTAAACCTAGGCTTATATCTCTCACAACATTGTGTTTTAAAATCTCCAAAAGAAGCAGTTAAGATACCAGCCCACTTGGGCGTAGTCTCTTATACTGTAAATGCAGCTGTAAAGTGTATGCTTGCTCTCTTGCTTCCTGCTGCTAGACTCTGTTCGTGCAGAGGGCTGTTGACTAGGACAGTGATCTGTAAGTTTTTCCTAAATAAATAACCCCTTATTATTTGTTAAAAAAAAAATCTCCAAAAGATGCTATTGTGAAGGCCTGGAGTGATGGCTCATTGGTTAGGAGCACCTGCCGTTCTTTCCAAGGACCCAGGTTTGATTCCCAGTACCCACGTTGCATGGCTTACAACTGCTTGTAATCCCAGTTCTGGGGAATCTGATGCTATTTCCAGCTGCACAGCACACAAGTTTATAGGAATAAAAATAAAACTTTTATTTTTTTTTAAATGCTGAGCAGAGGGGGCGAGCTGGCTGAGCCGTTAAAGATCCTTGCACGAGCCTGGTGACCCGAGTTTGAACCTCAGAACCCACCCATGGAAAGGAGGAAGGCAAACCAAACGCACAAAGTTGTCCTTTGATCTCTGCATTGGCTCTGTGTCAAAGCTCCTCTCCCATCGTTTATATCCACACTTGTTGAAGAAGGAGGAGGAGGAGGAGGGGGAGGGGGAGTGATGGGGGAGGGGAGGGAGAAAGAGGAGAGGAGAAGATTCTCTAAAGTGGTAAGCTCACTCAGTTTTCTGGCCTTTTTTGTGCCCCATCTCTACCAGTAGAAATCATGTCCATTTTACAAAGACCCCACTCAATCAGACATCACCTACAAATCCTTCCTAGATTCTTCCATTCTTCTCTCTCTCTCTCTCTCTCTCTCTCTCTCTCTCTCTCGATTAGGAGCCTCCAGAAGGCAGACAGAATGTTTACCATGTGTTCACCCTCCCTATCCCCTGCTCTCATAAACCTAGGCTTCAAAAGACTCATCGAAATCCTTAACCATCTGCCCTGAGTTAATCACCGAGACATTCATCTGCAATGAACTTTCCTTGGTCAAAGGAATCTTTGGCGTGTGCTGCTGGGTTTTTGCTAAAGGAGTTGCACGATTCCATCAAGGATTGTGTGGCTGCTTGGGTGCATCAGGAGATTTAAAATTCAAATCGGACTCAGAGGCCATCCTTCCAATGTCGGTTATGACATTATTAATGTAGCCATCCTTCTCCATCTGCAGTGCGAGGCTTGCGGCTCTCTGAGCTCTTAGGAACGTGCCCAGCAGCCTAGCTAACACGGAGCTGCTGCCGCTTACATGTGTATCTCAAGTCTAGCAAAGATACAGCTGGAAAAAAAATTAAAAAATAAATTAATTAAAAAAAGATATAGCTGGGTCCAAACCAAGGGACCACAGCACTGCACTGCTTTCTGGAGGTTCTATAGAAGGACCCACTCCTCATCCCTGATAGAATACACGGGGCTGGGATATCCGTGTCTCTGTTGGTTGTGGGATAAGCATCTGTCCGCAGCCTTTGAGGGACCCGGATGACCGTTCCATCTTTGTAAGCAGAAGCGTCACAGCTGACCAACAGCTCTTTGATGAGCTATGGAAAGGTTCAGTCCTTCAGGAAACATCACCAGGCTACAAAGAGCCACTCGTGTAACAGAGGGAACTCTCCCCATTTCAAGATTCCCGTCTCCAGTACCACCTGCATCACCACTTTCACCGTGAGAAGCAGTGTACTCACGGATTCCAGGAATTCGGGTAGGAATGGCCTTAGGGGTCGTCACTCAGCCTACGACATCCCCCACACTGACAGCAGCTTTCCCTCTTTCTCCTGGATGACACAGTTCAGATGTGATCAATCTCAGCACAATTTCCCAGCAGCTGCTGCAGGTCAGACGCCTACACTCCCGGCTGCTGTCAATCATGGGGAGAGCTGAAACGGACAGGACAGTCAGCACTGCCTGTAGAGTCACACTGTTCCACAACTCTGGCTTTACAGACAGGAAGAGACTTTTTTTTTTAACATTTTTTAATGATTTATTTAACTTTATTTTATGTGCATTGGTGTGAAGGTGTCAGATCTCATGGAACTGTATTTTCAGACAGTTGTGAGCTGCCATATGGGTGCTGGGAATTGAACCCAGGTCTTCTGGAAGAGCAGTCAGTGCTCTTAACCGCTGAGCCATCTCTCCAGCCCCAGGAAGAGACATTTTTAGCGTGGTGCTTGGACCAAATACAGACCAGTCCTCAGGGACAAACACCTCAATTATCAATGCTAATCAGAAAGGTCAGATAGTTCCAGAGACATGTCCAAGCCTTTGAGCCACTTTCTCCTCTTCTTTTTTTTTTTTTAAAAAATTTTTATTTATTTATCATGTATAAGTTCTGCCTGCAGACCAGAAGAGGGCACCGGATGTCATTACAGATAGGTGTGCTGGGAATTGAACACAGGACCTCTTAACCACTTCTTAAGGTCTTCCCATTGACGGACGCTATAGGGGCTCACGGGTAACAGCTGAAGAAAGATTTGAAATGTGTGAAGACAGCCTTTTCCATGCGGAATTTCCCAGAAGCCTGAAGATATCTGACAGAGAGCTTGAGAAGGAGGATGGTGAATTTCACCCGTGTTTCCTGTGACTCAGAAGAAGCAGCAGGACCCTGCCACCTCAGCATTCCAGAGGTTGGGGAAGCAGGATCAGGAGTTGGAGGTCAGTCTGGGGATACACGGCGAGACCCTTTCTCATCAAACAAACAGAAACACGAGGGCTAAAGATGCGACCCAATGGCAGAGCACCTGCCTACCAGAATGAGACCCTGGGTTTGCTAGCCACCAGCTGTAAAAAGGCGGGGCAGGGTGGGACGTGGCCAGGGTGGGAAAGTGGGAAGTGGCGGGGATGACACTCCACAGAGGTTAGCCTGAAATCACAGGGCTGAGATGATTCATGGCTTGGCTTCTCTTTGGCTATGTTTGAGTTTATTGCTGCTGCTTTTGGTGTCTGAAAAGGGCTCTGGTGTAGCCCAGGCTGGACTCAGGCTTGCTAAGTAGCGGACGGTGGCCCTGGCCTCCTGCTTCTCCTGCCTTCACTTCCCGGCCACAAAATATTTCTCCCAGCCATTACAGCTGTTCTTCCAGAGCTCCCTACAGATTCTGACATGCAGCCAGACAAGAGAACAACCGGCACAGGTTTTAAAAGAGAAAAATAAAACTTTTAAGAAGCTTTTCAAACGTATCTGTTTTATTAGCCATAAAGTAAAACATCTTTCAAGTCAAATTATAACATAATTATTACATGATACGCAAATTCAGAAGACACAAATTTTATACTGTAGTGTGCTCAATAAGGGGACCTCAAAAATACAAAATGAAGGTGTTTTCCCTTCCACCCTATTCTCTACATTTACACTGGAACGTGATGTATATGCTGTAACACTGAAGTTATGGCTTTTCTAAATTGGTGCTGTTTATTATGATCATGAATATAGCAAACTGGAGAGAACAGGAATCAAACACTTTCCCCGCTTGGTTAGCCCATTGTCTCGGGTGTCGCTAAGGCGGCAGACGACACTATCGAAATTAATGCTGCGTATAAAGACCAGATACGACTTAAACATTTTTCATGATCTTCACAAGTCTTTCAGCGTCATAAAACAAAAGCTCAATTGCACGCGCACACATCTTAGAAAAATAAGAGCGAGGAAGTGTGGTCTTTGCCGCAGGGACGGTGTTGGCACTATGAAGACGCTTGGATTTCCTTGTCAGGATACTCCTCCACGTCGGAGAAGAACATCAGCTCTGGAGAAGAAAATGAACATATCACACTTTAAACACTTTCCCAGCTCTTCAAAAAGGAGTCTTGCAGCTTAATAAATACTGATTTGGGCATGGTAATGCACGGTCCTCAAGTCCAAGTATGAATTACTCAGGGAGGCTTTTCTTATCTAAATGCTAAGCTGGCAGCAAGTGGACATGTTTTATATTTTTAGAAGTTCAAGGGTTTTTTTGTTTTTGTTTTTTTGTTTGTTTGTTTTTTGGTTTTTCGAGACAGGGTTTCTCTGTAGCTTTGGAGCCTGTCCTGGAACTAGCTCTTGTAGACCAGGCTGGTCTCGAACTCACAGAGATCCGCCTGCCTCTGCCTCCCAAGTGCTGGGATTAAAGGTGTGCGCCAACACAGCCTGGCAAGTTTTAAATTCATTATAAACACCGTAAAAATAAAATACAATGTAGACAATGAAACACTTCTTACCAAGAAAATTAAGTCATGTAGGCAGCCTAGGATCATTAAAGATGATCTAAGTCTATCAGGTAATTTAAGACGCAGGGGAGAAGGATTCAGAGCTAACACTGGGTGTCTACTAAAATACCTTGAATATGCGATCCCATTTCATCTCCAAAAGACTCACTAAGCTGGGTATTCCCCTCGTTTTGTTTTTGCTTTTTAAGTTTACCATCCTTAAAAGACAGCAGCCTCTAAAACTCTTGCTGTGCATCATGCAAATTGCAACGGAGACAGAACCTGCCCAAGCCAGCCAGATGCGCGTGAGTCTCAACAACACCAGAGCACAGGGATTTTACATTTTCATGATTGAACTAGTGTTTCACACAGAAACGTATTATTAAAATGTCAAGAAATAGAGAAAAATAAACCTTGACAATACAAAAATAAAAGTCCTTTGACATAAACTACTAGATACAAAAATTCTTCAAATGAACAAAAACATACCTCGTGAGAAAAAAAAAAGCAAAGCACACTGAGTGCAATGTCTTTGTGTATGAATACGTGTGTAATGTACACACGTTCACGAGTGTGCTCATGCTGCATGCACACACATGCAGAAGCTGGCAGTGGATGCCAGCCATCTTCCTCAGCTGCTCTCCACAGTCTTCTTTGAGGCAGGGTCTCTCACTGGCAGAAATGATGTAACTACGGTGCTCACGTATGAACGGATGAAAACGGGGAGGCCCTGTCAAGCAGGACAGTGTCCAGGAAAGCGCCAAGTGTTCCTGGAGCTTCTGCTGACATCAGCTGTCTGCTAACGGGCGGTCCCCTGTGGCTGTTCTGAAAAGAGTCACGGGTCTTGAGATGAGTGACTTCCCTGGGCACTGGGCACACTGAGGGTAAGATAAGAACGAGACTCGCTTCTGTGTGACAGAGGCGACACTAACGAAGCGTGACGTCACCAAGTGAAGAAGGCTGAACGCGAAAGCAGAGCCTTAGCTGGACCCGAGCGCTCCGAGAAGGCACGCGGGCCGCATGAGCAGAAGGCTGAGGACCCTCGCTAAGTGTTCCCAGGCTCCAGCTCTCTAGGCCCCCCTCCCTGTGTCCTCCATCCTGAGACCTTGTTATTTGCATTGTCCTTCTAATGTTTTATTTTAAACGCTTTTGTTAATAAGTATTATTGGAAGACTTATAAGATGAGGAGAGAAATTTCAGAATACTTCTATCTTTGTATTTTAATACCTTCACTAAGATCCATGGCTGGCCTGTAAGCCAAAAAGAGCCAGGATAACCCAACCAGGACGGCCACCACCAGGTTCACGATGATCCACGGCACAAGAATCTGCTCCTCAACTCCTGCTGCCCTGGGGAGGAGAGAGGCTCATTAGAAATGCCTCCGTTTTTGCTCCCAGGCACGTCCAAATGTGACTTTTACAAAGTAGCCCTCTGCTAGAGAAATCCCAAGTATGGAATAAGTCTGAGTCTCCTAAAACAAACAGCTGGAGAAGAGGCCTCAGCGCAGGTCTGAAGAGTCTAAAGAGCTCTGTAGATTGGCAGAGATGAAATGCTGGTATTCCCCTCAAGAGTCCTGACAGTTTCCCTCACCTGACCATCCTCTCCTTCTCTTAGCCCACCCCACCCACGCTCCCAGAACAGACTGGGATTCCAGCATCCTGCCAGCCCGGCAGCTGGCCACGCATCTGAAGATGCCGGCTCCCCCACATTCTCTCCCTAGAGCTACTTGCCCAGCTCTTGGCCTCTATTCTAGCCACCCTGTCCGCCACTGCTCCGTGGTCTTGAGGGCTCTGCCTGGGGTAAGGGCACAGGGCACCTCCAGCCCACTGCATGACGGCTCAGAGAGTTAAACACACGTCTGAAAAGAACACAGTTCCTTTAAAACTTCAGATGAGCTGGGTGTGGTGGCTCTGCCTGTGATCACGGCACTCGGGATACACAGGCAATACGAGTAGGAGCTTGCAGTTAGCCTCAGCCAAAGAAAAAGTTGCAAACTAGCTTGGGCTACTTGATACTACTTATCAAGGAAGACAATAAGGCTATAAAAAGGTCATTATTCACTGGCCAACAAAACGGGCGTTTCCTTCTGGGCGTTTCCTTCTCGTGGCCTGGTTGTGGAGACTTGTCATTACTCCCCTGTGGCTGCTGTTACCACACCAACTGGTAACACTGTATCAATTCTTACCAGAGGGTCCCATTAGCAGGCGGCGTGTACAGGCGGATCCTGTCACTTGTCATCTGCTGACTCAGAGACAGTATCAGCGCAGCAAAGTACACTGGGAAGAAAAACAAAGGCCAAATTACAGCGACG
>JAQHUG010000595.1:0-12744 GCA_028555095.1 Dicrostonyx torquatus
GATTGGACCCAGCTTCTGTATTTGACAGACTAACATTCCACCATGTAGATGGCACCCAGGTTCCGTGTGCTAGACTAACAGTCCACCATGAAGATGGGACACAGTTTCTGTACGTGCCAGACTAACATTCCACCCTGAAGGTGGTAACCAGGTTTCACGTGCCAGACTAACATTCCACCATGGAGTTGGGACCCAGGTTCTGTACATGCCAGACTAACATTTTGCCATGGAGATGGGACCCAGGTTCCATACGTGCCAAACTAACATTCCACCATGGAGATGGAACCCTGGTTCTACACATGCCAGACTAACATTCCACCATGGAGATGGGACTCAGGTTCCACGTGCCAGACTGACATTCCACCATGGAGATGGGACCCAGGTTCCACGTGCCAGACTAACATTCTACCATGGAGATGGGACCCAGGTTCTGTACGAGCCATACTAACATTCCACCATGGGGATGGGACACAGGTTCTGTACGAGCCAGACTAACATATCACCAGCTGAGCTACATCCCCTATTCTCCCAGTTTCAGTTTCTTGATTACAAGAGACAGGAACTGATTCTGGCCTAATGAAGAAGTGAAATTTCTTAGAAAATGACCACAGAATTCACAGAATCAGAGAGAAAACAGCTAGGCTCAGAATACGAGGTCCCAGGGGACCTGGTGACAGAGCCACCACTGGGCTGCAGTGCAGAGAGCCAGCTTACGGTTCTATGTGGGGCATGCTGCCCTGGAGGGAATTCTGCCAAACTATCCCCACATACCACATACTAACCTTATACCCAGAGACTCGCTGTAAAAAGAGCACATGCCTCGTAACCCTGACAACCTGAGTCCTAGTCCTGGAGCCCAAGTAAGTACAGATTAATGGTACATGTCTGTATTCCCAGCCCTTCTATGGCAAGGCTTGAGGGGTAGATGGGAAGAATGTTAGTCAAGAATAAAGGGCGACCTCTGACCTCCACGTGCACATTCACTCTCACACATACATAAAACACACGATACAATAAACACACACAAATTAAATAATAAATGATTTTTAAAAAGAGATCACATTTATCTCCTCCTTATCCTCTGGAGACAGCATGGTTGTACATAGCACAAAACCCTAACATGCACTGGGATTTTATACACGCACAATCGGAGACATGTTCATATACACCAGTAAAAATAATCTTTTTCAAAAGAACAGTATATTTTGGAGTAGAATGACTGTAACAGCAGGGTGTAATAAAAGTCATTTAACTTAAACATTCTTTCTTTCCAGATTTTTCCATTTAATATTTTTAGACTACATTTAACCACAGAGAGTAGGCTTTATCCATTATCTTCCCTTTCAGAGGGTCAGGAGCATCTGAACTGCTCTCCTGCATCTGCAGGGGGAGGCAAGGCACTGTCTTCTACCAAACTCACTCAAGGTAGGATTCATTCAGACCTTCCCAGTTCTGTAGTTCGAGCTGCCTTGGCTTCGGAGGGAGGTCCAGACAGGCAACTCAGCAAGCAAAGGTGCTTACCGCCACGCCTGACCACCTGCGTTCCATACCTGGAACCGACATGGTGGAGAGGGAGAAAGCCAATTTTCAAAAGTTATCCTCTGACCTCTGCAATGTGCCATGGTGTGTAGCATGCATACACACAGCACATTTTAAGTAGGTACTTAATTAAGGGAGAACAGTTACTGGTTCAAACTTTCTTATATTTGTTTGTTTCATTTATATGTATCTTACATGTATGCCACATGTACAGAGGTGTCCACGGAGGTCAGAAAGGGCTTCAGGTCCCACAGGAGCCAGAGTGGTTGTGAGTCACTGGGTGGGCACACTGGGAACAGAATAAATTCTACTTCCTCGATGATGAAGGAAACTTATCCATTACTACCTTTCTGCTTTCTCTCTGTGCACTTGGGTAGAGTTTCAGAATGCCTGCGATGGTCTGGGAATCTCTGCATTGCATCCTCACCATCTTACAGCTTTAGGTTGTTCTTTGGGATAGCATTCATGATTGCTTCCTCTCTCTCTCCCTCTCTCTCTCTCCCAGAAACTTGATTTAATCAGCCTTCCTTTGCTAACATTAAACAGTATATGAGCATTATAAAACAAACTGATCCTTTGTGACCCAGGCGTATGATAGGAACTACCAACTACAAAATTGTGAGGACCTTTGCCTATTTGTTTTTCTGCCCCTTCCAACCTCTGGCTGTTACTTTTCCTTTCTTGGTTATCTTTTAATTTATTCTACTTCCTGTGAAAGAGGAAGCAAAAGTACCAAACCGCAGTATTCTGAGATTTAAAAAAATGGGCCAAGAGTAAATAAGCCAGGCTCTGAGGACCCTCCAACTCCAATGGTTTCTGCCCTTGGAAGAGTTCCTTCTCAGGTCCCAAGCTGAGAAACCAAACACACAGATCTAAAGACAAGTGAGGGCCTGGATAGTAAATATGGGCTTGTGACCACCCCAGCCACAACCAACATCAGGACTTCCAAGACTCCGGAGCACATGTTCCCTGTGGATGGCTCCCAGGTACCTCTGTCTTGATTGGAGGCCCCCAGTTTCCCTCACCTTATCTGGAACAGTATGAAGGTTACAACAGAGACCAAAGGCAGAGTGACCAGCCCCAGCAGAGTTAACACTGGCAAACCAACTGCAAAGTTGATGACATGTGCTATTGGGATAGAGAGGTAGGGCATGGAACAGGATGACAGCTGGAAGGTGAAGGGCAGCCCAGGCTTTCAGTAGCAGTATGATCAGGATTGAAGGGGCCATCACTGGACATGCCCAGATACTAGGACTGCTTCTCAGTCAGCTTGCCGATGTAAGTAGGCAAGAAGTGAATGCCAGTGGGATATTTACCTGGATGGGTCTGAAGAACTCCAGGAAAACTCTGAGGCCATTTCTGAGGTCTCTCAGCCTTAGTGCCTCCCCCAATTCCCTGGGAACCTAACAACTACACATGCACATACTGGAATGTTGGGAACTTTCCATCTCCCTGTGTCCTTGTAGATGGTCTCCAAACAGAGCTCAGTTCCCAGAGTTGGAACAAGGTGACCCCCAGATGTTCCCTCTTACCTCACCTGATCTGGCAACCGCTCCCCAGTCCTGGCTCAGACCAATTGTTGTTAGTAACCCTTTGAATATGCCAATCCTAATAGTTGAAAAACAATCCCTGAGTTTACCCCTTGTTTCTATGGCTTTTTGCTTTAAAAGTAGCTTGTGACAGCCATTCAGGGTCTTTTGGCTTTTCGAATGCTGAAGGACCCTATCACGAAAGAATTAAATCCTCTTGTTTTACAACATCAACCGCAGTGTGAGAGTGGTCTTTTGGGAAGACTCCTCCTCGGTAATTGGACTTTGGGGTCCAACAGGTGCACAGCTCAATCTGTGCCATCACCTGGTTTGTGAAGGAGTTCTTTATCACAAAGCTAGGATGGCCCATGGCACAACCTAGGTAAACCAGTCGACCTTCAGGCATCAGGATAATTTGGCACCCATTCCTAAGCCGGTAGTGTTCACCTTCTCCACAGCATTCTCACTGAACTACTTTACATCAGAGTATGAAATGTTATGTACAATGGCATCATCCTTCTTCTCTTCAAAGTACCAACCAAGGATGCTACCAACACAGCCTGTGGTGGTGACAAAGATGCTGCCTTCCTTACAGGCCTTGTCACCTCATAGCCCTCTGTGGCAGTTTACAGTACATTGATGGGTTCAATCTCAGTGATGACTCAGGCCCTGAAACCCCTCAGGGCCTGGGTGCAGTCCTTACCTACTTCACCAGAGCCTGCTCCCACTACCACCTTGCCTGAAATTATCACATTTATGACATATTTGATGTCATCTATGAGGGACTCCCAGAAGCCATAGAGGTTGCCTAACTTGCTGTTGGTGACATTGATGGTAGGCACCTTCGCTAGCCCACTGGCCTTCATCGTGTAGAAGTTGTAGACCCCAGTCATGGTCTCCTCGGATGCCTGACAGAATCTGTGGGTATTTGGATGTGGGAAATTCTAATTTTCCACTAATGTAAATGTGGAAAAATAAACAAAGTACTTCATTATATTTTTTTTTCATTTGGGTATTTAGTTAGGTCACCACCATCATCCTGAATCATATTGAGGGGTCCATCCTTGAAGTGGAATGTCTGCTTAATGAGACTCCTCATCTGTCTCACACTCCAGGCATACACTGGAATGCCGGCCACTAGTCCTAAGTAGAGAAGATGTTGCACCAGGACCACTGCACCTCAGGACCCAGGACCACGAGTCATGTGTAGGCAGCCAACCTATGCGAGAACATTTCAGTGGCTTGGAGGCCAAGTACATCTTCCAAAAGCAGAGCAGACCTGGTGTCTCATTCTTGGCTCTGTCCAAGGCCTTTTGTCCCCAGGCAGCCAGCCTGATGTCTGCCACTTTATAGGGCAGTTTACCAGACATGCTGGTGGCACTGTGACTGATGAACTCAGTAAAGGGGGCTAGATAGCACGGAGCAGGGGTCTGGATTGTTTCTTTATTGCTGCTACTGAGAAATGTTACTGACCTTTGTACGCTGATCTTGTAATCAACACAGAACTGTCATTACTTCTAAGAACTTGCTGCTTCCTTCTGCTCATAAGTGACCATGAAACTCACAGATGACAGTCCTGACTCTTCGTTCTCTTTCTCTTTGACATGTTATGGTATACTAAGCTTTTAACGTGATATCAAATCTCATGGCAGTAAATATTTTTGCATTGCTTATAACATTAAAGAAAATAAATGATGCTCGAGTTTTTCCAGGTGAAAAGCAAATATTTCCCACATCAGAGAAGTTTTCTGGGCAGGAATGTGGCTCAGTGGTTGCTGACTAACACAGACAAGGCCATAGTTCGATCCCCAGGGCCTCAGATAAAGTGCCAGTGGGACACAACCAGGGAAGGGCTGTACATTTCTTTATGTTCTAATTTTCTACTGATGTACATGTGGGAAATAAATAAAGGACTTCATTATATTTTTCTTTCATTTTATAAAAATAAATAACATTGGTATTTTTCTGAAGTAGAATTATCCCTTGGCATTCTAAAGAATTAACTATAATTGGTCATGATACATTAGATTCTCAATCATTCCACTTTCCACACTCTGCTCTGTAAACCTAATACACAGTAGAATTCCTGTGTCCACTCTCACAACTCAGACTAGTCTATAACGAGCTGTTGGTGCACTTTCTCTTATCAAGGCTCGATGAATATTATATTGACATCATAAATTGAGGCTCACTGCCTGGTTTATCTTCCTTCGAAGGAGGAGATAATAAAACTGAAGCTTCCAATCAGCAAAACAGGGAAATTTTTAATATAATGCTTATCAAAATTAGAATTGGTTTCTTAAAATGTTAATGAAGATAAGGAGCTGGGGTGTGACTCCATGAGAGAACGCCTCCTCATCATGCATTTATGATGTCCTGGGTTCGATCCCCAGCACCAAAGAAGGAAAAAAGAAAACCAGAAATCAGTTCTTAACAGTTTCCTAACCCAGAGTATTAAAAATAAATAAGTGGAAGTCTTAACTGAAATGAAAACTTCATTAAAAATATAAAGCAATGGATTGTCCACACAGAGGGCCCCACAACCACTGGAAGACGCCCTTTGCTCTTCTGACTTGTTTTATTACGCTTTAACAAGTGTGCAGGTTGTTAAAGCAAGGTGTTGTCAAGCACCTTGACCCACTCAGTCATCTCAATCTTAAATGTCACTATTGGACATTAAAGTACCTACCGCGGTAAACCTGTGTAACCATTGGTTTAGTGTCAAGTATTAGTTGTATTTCTGTAGTAAGTCACTTGGCCTCTCTGAGTTTCCGGTTGGTTCTTAAAGAACAGAATGAAAATCTTATCTTTTACTTCTCTGCCTAGTCTGAAGAACAAATGAAATAAAGCAAACTTAAATTCTATGAAAGACCAGGACTGACAGCAACCTCAGCAAGCCACAAATGAGAGCAACAATCCTGGCACCCAGTGTCAAGCTCAGCAGAACCACAAAGCCACCTTAACTGGAGGCAAGGAAGTATACATGAGGCTAGACCACAAGTGCCCAGTCCAGAGCCCCTTTCACCCTCAGTCCCTTCTGTCTGCAAGGTAACTAAAGGTATATATATACATGAGGCTAGACCATAAGAGCCAGGTCCAGAGCCCCTTTCACCCTCAGTCCCTTCTGTCTGCAAGGCACCTGGAAGTGTTCTGAACTTCATGCTCTACACAGAAAAACTGGGAAGCCCCTGTCCAGTGACACCACCTTCAGCCGCTGCTCATCCCCATTACATGTCCCACTACTAGTTCCTTGTTCTTCCACCCTCTTTCCAGTCTTCCTCTCAGGACTGTGTAGCAAGGCACAAGTGCTCACCCCACTTCAGTAGGTAAGGGAAGCTTTCCATTTCACCTCCTCTCTTTGATGAGGTGGGAGGTGAAATGCCAATGTCTTCCCTCCTCTGTGAAGACTTAGCCCTCCCTTCCCTGGGGCAAAGAGGAACATGTCTTTCTGGTTATGGATCTAAGGAACGCTGGAAAACACAGGGTGAAAGAGCAAGAGGCAGAAAGGCTTGCCCAGACTAGAAGCACTCTGCAGGAGTTGGGGACAAGATCTGAGAGTCTAGAAAAAGGAGGGTGCCAGGCTCTGCTCCCCACATTTACCTAGCAATTGGTAAGACTTCAGACAGAGGTACTTGGGTAAGCTAAGCTGCAATGCCCGCGGCACTGGGTTTCTGGCTTTACCAAATACTTCAGTGGTTTTTGTATGCTAAATGTGTGTACTGAATGTGTCATGGAAACTGCCAGGAGCTGTCAAACCGGCAGAACAGTGCAGATTCAGACACTGGGCAGACTGGCAGTCACTGGGTGGAGAGATGACTGGGAGCATGATAAGGGCAGAACCTTGGTGCAGGCAGAGCTTATGACTAGGGTGGGGCTTCAGAGCTGTCAAAACATTTACAGCAGTCATATGTGTCCCAGCCCAGGAGAATGGCAACTGGGAGTCGCAATGAGGTGGATCATGACAAAGAAAATTGATGTCTCTGGCAAGCTTAAGCTTGAAGTTTGAGAAATGGTTCCGCCAATAAAGAAAGAACTCGACAGGAAAACGTGAAGACATGAGTTTGGTCTTCAGAATCCTAGTAAACAAAGCTGAGTTTGTGGCTCCTACTTGTAATCCCAATATGGGGAAGCCAGAGACAGATGGATCCTGAGGACTCCCTGGCCATTCAGCCTGACCTAATAGAAGAGCTACAGGCCAATGAGAGACCCTGTCTCAAAACAGCAAGGTGGGTAGCTCCTTGGGATTCCTCTTATATGTACAAACACATATGTGTACACATCCTTAACAAATACAGAGGCATCAAAAGAAAAGAAAACAAACCTGTGTGACAAACAAAAAGCAAGAAAACCAAACCTGTTCCAACACAGTGGATTACTGGCCTGGTGTGCTGGTTGGTCTTGTGTAAACTTGACACACAAGATCAAGATACCTAAAAGGAAGGAAACTTACTTTAGAAGATGCCTCCATAAGATCCTGATGTAAGGCATTCTCTTAATTAGTGATAGATGGGGGAGGGTCCAGTCCATAGTGGTAGTGCCATCCCTGGGCTTAGCATCCTGGGTTCTATAACAAAGCAGGCTAAGCAAGTCTTAGGAACAAACCAGTAAGCAGCACCCCTTCGTGGCCTCTGCACCAGCTTCTGTCTCCAGGTTCCTGCCCTGTTAGAGTTCCTGTCCTGACTTCCTTCGATATTGTACTACATTGTGGAAGTGTAAGCCAGGTGAACCCTTTCCTCCACAAGTTGCTTTTTGTCCTGGTGTTTCATCACAGTGATGAAAACCCTGACTAAGACACATGGGCTTTAGATCTAGAAGAAGGTAAGTGCTGGAGAAAAGACCTGGCCATGTTACCAGGGCTAGACGCTAGAGCCATCTTTCCTGCCCTACTTTGGTGCAGTGAATCTCAGAAAAAGATGCAAGGAGTAAGCAAAGACTTTCTCCCCTTTGATTTGCCCTTCAAATGACTCAATGTGGTGATTAATTTTATTTGTCAATTTGACACAATCTAGAATCATCTGGGAAGACAATCTTAATGAGACCATCTGGATCAGGCTGGTCTGTGGAGATGATCTTGATTCTGCTCATTGATGTGGGCCTAAAAGCGGGCAGCAGCTTTCCCTTGGTTTGGGTCCTGAGCTATACAAAGGAGAATGTGGGCTGAGTGCAAGCACATGCACAGCCTCTGCTCTTGACTGTGGCTGTGACAAGCTGCTTCATGTCTCTGCCTTGCCTTCTCTACAATTATGCATGGGAACCTAGAGCTCTGGGCCAACTAAGCCCCTCCTCCCTTACAGTTGCCTTTGTCAGGGTACTTTATCAGAGTAACAGGAAACAAAACTAAGGCCCACAGAGAAGACATCAACTGTTTGCTTAGGACCCATCGGCCATGCTCTCAGGATACAGTAGCAGCTCCCACACAGAACAGCATACTAACATGCTTTTGCACAACCTATGCACAAGCTCAAGGTGCAAAAAACACAAGCCAACTCCCGTGCTACCCTGCCAAAGGTCACCAATTCCTATAAAATATTCTTCTCAACCTCCAGTCCCCTTGCTTCTGATTCAGCTTGGGCTTCCTCAAACATCCCCTGAACTTGTTCAGTTCCAGTCCACTCCCCTGGACCATGGTGATCTTTATAAACACACAGTGACTGTCATTCCCCTGGAGTAATCTTTGGTGACCGCCTCTATTTTCCTCGGTATATAAAGATCTGTAAACCAGTCCCTCCCCTGTCTGACCTAGAGCCTAACTTCTATCACCCTGGAACCAATAGACTTGAATTTTGAAAGGGTACAAGAAAAACAAAGAAGACTAGCTATATATCACCTTCAGAGTTTAAATTACTTACTGATTTAATAGAAAAAGGTTGCTACAGTTTAAAGGGCCGGATAACGTCCCTTTCCCCTTTCAGGGCCAGGAGTTCTCATCAGTCAAAGGGCAGTCCTGCCCAAAGCCTGTGATACTATGCCACACTTCTAGATACCTTTCCAGGAATACCGAACCCAAAGGGCCCAAATCTTCCCCCAGACCTCAGTGTTGGAGGTCAGATTTTGTAATTTTGCTTTCTGGTATTTCCTGTGTCTTAAAAATGATTTGATTGCAGAAGAATGAAGAGAGGAAAGCAAGACAGAAGAAGGAAGAGAAGGAGAAAGAAAGAGGGAAGGCTGGAAGAAGAAGGAAGAAGAATGGGGTTTAATAGTTTGAGAACTCTGTCTTTTTTTCAAAGATTCACTTAATGTGTATGAAATGTTTGGCTGCATGTTTGTCTGTGCTCATGCTAGTAACTGAGAATCAGGGTGTGATCTTTTTAGGGTAAGTACTGGTACAAGAACATTGCACTGAACATCATTAACGTTTGCTCGCTGGGTAATATTTACCACCATGAGAGATGTTGGTACCTCTCACAGCCCCTTCTGGGACCACACTGGAATTCCTTTTCTGTCCTATGCAAACCAAAAGCTGACCCAAAAATTGACTAAGCATTGTAGAGTGGTCCAGAAAGGGCTGAAGACTGAAACAGAGATTTTCCACCTAGTACTGGTCTGACTGGTAGTTACCCGGCCTCTCTCAGCATCACTGACTTGTTTGGAAATGGGATAGAAACCATCACGTGTCAAGAGGGCAGGCAATGTCTCCCCATTATTCCCCCAGCATTTAACAGCGTGGGTGATGACCTCCTACCCACTATCCAGCCGCATGCCTCTGAAGGTTCTTCTTGCCCTAAAACTGCGTGGCTGAGATCTGTGACAGAGCTCAGTCTCCCTCAGAACTGGCTGGGAACAAACTTGTTTCTCCACCTGTTGTCTTCCTGCTGTGCGAGAACCTGAGCAGTGTGAACTACAGCTCTGAGTGCTCAGCCGGCAGGTGGCATAATTCTTTGTTCTTCATAGAAAGAGGGAATCACTCACTTGCCTTCTGACTGTCCAGTCTTATGTTGGCACTAGGGGAAGACCACGGCCTGACAGCAATCAGAGGAGGAACTTGTCTATTGGAAGTGACCTCACATCCTTCTCACTGGTCAGCTCACCTTGCAGGACAGACGAGCAGGCCCGCACCTTGACCAGGACTCTTCAGCTCCACTTGCCTCTTACCCTTCTCTGCTTTTCTCTATTACTTGACTCTTTAACTGGCCCACTGAGGATGGGTGACTGGGCCTAGCTTGTCATGACTGCCAGAGCCCAGACTCTGTTAACAATAGCACAGTGCTCAAAAATTCAGTGATGATGCAGACTTTGGTGTCACAGAGGTCAGCTGGGCTACAGAACAAGATCTTGACTCAAAACTACAGACAAAAAAAGGATAAACATTAAGTAGGGAGAAGTACTGTAGAAGAGGTGGTGTCTGAGGGGAAACTGAAGGGAGGAGTAATTGTGGCCATTTCAGTCAGGAGATAGGCACAGTGGAAGCTCATTCCAAGAGACACTGATGAGTCCATCGGCCTAAAATGGCAGAGGGAGACAAAAGAGGAAGGTCCGCAGCACAGAGGATGTGGAGAGACTAGAAGTCACTGACTGGTGGAGGAAGAATTGGCGGACTTCTAGGAAACTCAAAGTGCTATGGTGCTCTAATGACAAAGTCAAGGGCACAAGGGTTCCTGAAAAACAGTTGCGTGAAAAACAGATAGGTCGTGGTAAATAATTGGCTTACAGAAGAGGGATCGACCTCTAAAAAGGATGCTGCTCTTTAGTCCCTTATCTAGAGTGAGCCTGGTCCCCTAAAGCATTTGAAAAATGGAGGTGATGGTATAGATTAATTGGTAGATTACCTACCCAGCATGTGCCAAGGCATGGTTATTACTCCCAGGACTGAATAAACTGAGCATGATGACCCCAATACTGGAAAGTGAAAGCAGGAGCTTCAAAAGTTCAATTCAGAGCAAGGAGTTCAATATCCAAAACCCACAGTGGAAGGAAAGAACCAACAGAAAATGTCTTCTGACCTTCATGAGTATGCATGACACAAGTGTGCCCCACCCCAACACACACAAAAAGTTTATAAATAAATAAATAAGCATTGGACTAGAGAGATGACTCAAATATTAAGCATACTTGCTGTTCTTCTAGAGAACCTGGGTTCCCATCACTGATAACTCACTGCCTATCCAGCTCTAGGGGATCTGATACCCTCTTCTGGCCTCCAAGGGCAGGCCATGCTAGCCAGAAGAACAGTAAGATAGGCCACCGCCTGCAGAGCTCTCTCACTCCCTTAACTCCCATGGTTCCCATTGACAGGATCATCTACCATCCCTCCACCCTCAAACCCCCTCTGCCTTGTCCCGCCCCCAACTCAGGTGGACATCTCTTGTTCAAGTGCAGGGCACACCAGCTAGAAGAACATGGGGTGAATGCAGAAAGAGACTCCCTGCTGGACCAGATACCATGTCTGCCACCAAAAGTCCAGGCCCCAACTTGGGTAGAGAACCATTGCTCGACCACAGACTACACAAATCCAAAGACCAGAGAGAAAAGAGAAACCAAGGAAATAAACACCCATCCAACAAAGGCAAACTCAGAAATCAGCACCTAGACCTATAATCATCTCAAACTCCGATGCCTGGATGTCAGAGAAAGAACACAATCAACAACAGCAAAGGCAAATTTGTTACCCCAGAGCTCAACTATCCTACCACAGCAAGAACTGAATGTTCCAACACAGTTGAAGCACAAGGAAAAGACCTTTAATATCTACTTTTGGGGCGGTGGTAGCACACTCCTTTAATCCCAGCACTTGGGAGGCAGAGGCAGGTGGATCTCAGTGAGTTCGAGGCCAGCCTGGTATAGAGTGAGTTCCAGGACACTGTTTCACAGAGAAACCCTGTCTTGAAAAAAAAGGGGGGAATGTAGTATGGAAAAATGACTAAGTATTTTTGGTATGGTACAACCAAATCAGATGGTAGAAGGGGATTAGTTTGCATGAAGTGTTTAAACTATTTTCAACAATCATACAGGTCAGAGAAGTACTACTCTGTAAGTATAATTTTGTCTTATTTTCTTTTTTTTAAGAATTGTATACATGAGTGCTGTATTTTTATAAGTTCCATACTCTCCAACCTCAAATTTCTTTTGTGTCCCTTCCACTCCCTCTTGAATTCATGATTTATTTTTCTTTAATTGTTATTGTGATTTACATATGTATGTATATATAAAGAAAACCTTCTGAGTCCATAAAAATCTACTTTTGAATATGATAGAGGTCTTTACAGAAAAAGTGAGTAATCCCTTTTAGAAAGTGAGATAATAATAAACAAAAATTTGGAAAAAATAATAAATCACTTCAAGAAAGCCACAGGAAAATAAACAATTGAAGGAAACCAATAAAACTGTTCAAGGTCTGAAAATGAAAATGGAAGCAATAAAGAAAACACAAACTAAGGGAATCCTGGAAATGGAAAATCTAGGTAAGTGAACAGAAACTGCAAACACAAATATCACCAACAGAATACAATAGATAGGATCTCAGACATGTAAGATATGATAGAAGAAATAGATACATTGGTCAAAGAAAATGTTAAATCTAAAAAATTCCTGACTCTAAACATCCAGGAAATCTGGGATACTATGAATAGACCAAACCTAAAAATAATAGATTTAGATGAAGGAGAAGAATTCCAGCTCAAAGGCCCAGAAAATATTTTCAACAAAAATCATAGAAGAAAATTTTCCTAACCAAAAGAAG
>JAQHUG010000595.1:64771-80647 GCA_028555095.1 Dicrostonyx torquatus
AATTATTTATATCTATATCATCTCCCCCTTTAAATGTAAAAGAACATTTATAGACAGTATTTGGGAATATGGTCATAGGTTTTCTCTCTCCAAACTTTTTCCTGCTGTATGGGGGTGCTGTCAATCAGGTCTTTCATGGTGTATCCTGTGTGTTATGTTCATCTCAGTCACCAGTTGAGTGAAGTAATTTTTTGAAGGTGTTCATGGTGACCTTTCAGGAGGGTGTAGTCTATCATACCAGATTGGCCTGGAGGCAATCCAGAAGTTCTCATCTTCTGTGAAAACAAAAGAAGAAAATCTTTTCCAAAGCATCATATATCCTTAGACCCAAATTCTGAAGTCAATTTATCTTTAGAACATACGTACAGGATTAGCTTAGCCCATACAATGAAATGTCTCTTGGTATTTGACTCCTTCACTGTCAAGAAATTTAAAGAAAACACAATAAAATACATAATCCAGACATTCTGTGAATTTTCCATTTTTACGTGGCTTATTTTTATTTCTTTTAATCTATAACTATCTGTAGTCTGTCTCTTTAAAGACTTCATCCATTTTTTTTAAAGCATTAACCTTAATACTCTTTTTCTTCTCTCTCCCAAGCCTACATATGCCTATCTAACACTATGACTAATTTAGAGGTCTTTTATGTCTGAATCTGTTCTATTGTAAATCTGTAATTCTTTAATATCCAGGAGCATTTCTTAAAATGTTAAGTACATCTTAAAAACTTAAGATGCACTATGTAGGAGAAATACAGTACAGCCTGTTTCCTGCCCAGTCTAAACCTTAATTGTGCTGTTATTATGGTAATTACGATCCTGTCTGAGATTAGCACAGTTCAGCAGGTGGAGCCATTTGGTGCCTGAGTCTCACATAGTTCCAGGCACACAGTGAGTCCACATTGCCGTCAAGCAAGCAAATCATAGCACTTTACTCAGAAAACCCCATTCAACAGCTCTGTCTCCTGCAGTAGCCAGACAGAGATTGCAATGGCAGCATGGCCTAGAAACTCGTATTTCAAAACCGCCAGTAGACTTGATCCTGCTGCCTACCCGGGCAGGAAGAGCTGAGCCACCGGCATGTTCTCAGCTACTTTCTTCTCGATCCCAATTGGGCAGACAAACATCCGAGCCCACAAATGCTCCATAGCCAGAGTTTGTACCAGCAGCAGGGCCGAGGATGCCTCATTTGAAAACTGCCGCAGCTTTTTTTCTGCTGATATTGGTGAATCAGGAAATCTCTCTGTGGCATGCCAGCCACAAACAGCAAAAAGCTGTGGTAAATTCTCTCTCTCCTTTTTTAAGCCCTCTCAGGTTTTTAAGTGGAGTCAGCTTACCATGTTGGGCACCAAACTGTTGTAAGTGGCGCAAGCAGGACTCACCGCTCAGCTCCTGGAGCAAGCGGGCTACGATCCCGGTGCCTGGTTAACTTAACCCCCAAAATAACCACACGGAAATTGTATTAATTAAATTACTGCCTGGCTCATTAGTTCTAACTTCTTATTGGTTAACTCTTACATGTTATTTTAACCCATATCTAGTAATCTGTGTATCACCACAGGGTGGTGGCTTACCGGGAAAGATCCTAACCTATGTCCATTTCAGGTCGGAGAAACATGGCATCTGCCACACTTCCCTTCTCCCCAGCCTTCCGTTCTGTCTGCTCCACCCATCTAAGGGCTGCCCTATCAAAAGGTCAAGTCAGTCTCTTTACTCAACCAATGAAAGCAACAGAAATACATAAGGACCCTCCTACACCATGTGGGGAACCACTCGTCTCTGCCCCTGCTAGCACTAGGGTTAGAGACATCTGTCACTATACTCAGTTTTTACATGAGTGTTCAGCATTTGAATTCAGGTCCTCATGCTTGCACACTAGATCCTTCAGTGGCTGAGCTATCTCCCTAACCCCAACTCACTTTTAACCTCCTCATTTGGGTCCATCAGTGTCTATCTTGCCACTAGACTATAAATACCATAAGGTTGGTTATCAATCATCATATGCTAATCATTCAGTGAGTAGTTTGTAAGCCATCTCATGAAGCCAAAGACTCACAGCATATGTAGTCAGCTGTGAGAAGGAAGAGCTTGTTCAGAGTTGGTGCTCGGGTAGCTCTTGAGATCCTAGAAGGTATGAGAAGAAGGATTGGGGCACTGTGTCCTGCCCAGATGGTTGAAGAAGGAATGTAAAGGGAATCTAAAGAAAAAAGGTCAGTAGGCATCCTGTGCAAAAGAAATGTCAACCTCTGTTTAAAAGAAGTCATCAAGTCACTGAGGGATAGTGATGAGAATAGCATTGCAATGGGAATGCACATGTCATAGTGAACTGGGCATATTCGGAGAAGTTAAAACAAGAGGTTTTATCTTTCTGTCTGGTTGTTTGATTGTTTGCTTTATTGAGTTTGAGTTTGATGTAGTACAGGCTGGCCTCAAACTTTCTTTAAAGCTGAAGACGACTCTGGATTCCCAATCCTCCTTCAGCCCCAAGTGATGGGACCACAGTACTGTGCCTCCATTCCTGGCTGGGTTGATAAAGACAGGATCTCACTATACATCCAGTTCAACATGACCTGGAACTCACTAAGTATCTCAGATTGGCCTTGAATTTGCAGCAATCCTCCTGCTTCTCTCTTCTAAATGCTGGGATTCCAGGCATGTGCTACTACACCAGCTAGGTGACTGTTTAAAGACGTAAGGATAGATTGCATCATTACTCTTGAAACATTTCTCCTCTGCCACAATAGTAAGAGTGGCATCAATCTGGGTGAAAAATCAGACAGACTTACTTGCCGAAAGCACCTTTTGGATAAGATTCTGGTGGCTTCTCTGTAAGCTTGTGGTCCTGGTAATCTTTTGTGATGATTTCTATCAAGCAATTCCTTAGTATAAGTCTCTTTGTAACTTCTCAGATTTATTTTTTGGTTGCCACGACTCCGTTTTGGTTCTGACAATCTTCACATTTCTATTACAGGAATCTAGAGAGAGCAGTGAAAACTGCATAAAGGGGCAGCCTCGACAAAAAATACCCTCTTCTAGAGTGGAGGCGTGGGAATTTAGAAATACAGTAAAAAATACAAAGATGCAAATGAAAATAGTAAAACACAGAAACATGTAGAATAGTATCGGAAGGGAATTTTTCAGTGAGTACTGAAAATTCGCATGTGTTTAATTTCCAAGTGATTAATATACCCGATCCCAAAATGTAGCAGTGAAACAAGACTCTATTAACATACAAACTGAAAGTCACAGGCTACACTCATTGCTCAAGCCCTAGACTCACCCTAGACCAAATATTCTGTAGGCAAACCACTCCCTGGATGGAATCCCAACTTATTTCCATAAAAGGAACTGGAATTTAGTTGGATTCTTAGACTTTTGTTTTAGGTACGAACCAACTACAATCCTATTTCAGGAGCTTGAGGTTTGGCAAGGAGCCACCAGTGTTGACAATAGCCTTGAGAGAGCAGAACTGATTTTCGCACAGGTGGAACCTTTGTTTGAATTTGAAGCACAATAACCTTGAACAAACTAAAAACAAGTCCCAAACTCTCTGGCCTTTGGCCTCTTTGGGCATCCTCAAGGAAGATGAGCCAAGACAGAGCTGACACCCTGGCACATCTAGAGAACGTATACTGATTGGGTCACAGAGAGCTAACACTAAACAAAGCAAGCATCTGGCATGGTTGTGCATGCCTGTAATCCCGTCATCTGGATGCTGAGGCAGGAGAATTGCCATGAGTTGGAAAACATTGTGGGCTACATAGTGAAACCCTGCATATCATAGTAAGGGGATCTGGCAGCAAGCAGACAGGAATAACTGTCAAGTAGACATCTTGTCTTCACATTGTCTCTATCCATTCTTGTTGCTAGAACAAGACTTAGACTGATTAACTTATAAATAACAGAAATTTGCCACAGTTCTGGAAGGCTGTGAAGTCCAAGGCAACACCAGCTACTTGCTAGGAATTTTCCTAATGTGAGCTCTCTGCCGATGCAAAAATCCCAATCAAGCCTAATCACAACAAGCCAAATTTAAAAATATCCAGGTTTAATGCTGTCTTGACTCTCCTCCGGGGAGGGGTCAAGGCTTGGAGGGCACAGAGACGGGGCCTCCAAAGATGGAGGCCAGAGACCGGGACTTGGAACTTATACTACTGATTTGGTGTCTGTTCAGCATCCTTGGTATCATAGACTGTTTTACTGTTTCTTCATAGTAGCAGAAATGGGGGTCATGGATGGGTGAGGGTGTGTGAAAATTCCCCTCAGGCCACTTTCATGAGGCACTAATTTCATTGTTTTTTTATTAATTCATTTATTTTTTAAATGATCTTTTCTCGTTTTACAAACCTATCTCAGTTCCCACTCCCTTCCCTCCTCCCTCTCCCCCTACCTCCCCATCCCACCCCACATCCACTCCTCAGAAAGGGTAAGGCTCCCACGGGGAGTCAACAAAGTCTGACACATCATTTTGAGGTGGGACCAAGGCCCTCCCCTCTATTTTTAGGCTGAGCAAGATATTCCTCCAAAAAGAATGAGTTCCAACAACCCAGTTCATGCACTAGGAATAAATCCTGGTCCCACTGCCAGTGGCTGCAAAGACTGCCCAACTGCACGTGTCACCCGCATCCTCTAGAGGGCTTAGTTTGGTCCTACGCAAGTTCCTTCCCTGTCAGCCCAGATCAGTGAGCTCCCACTAGCTCAGGTCAGCTGTTTCTATGGATTTCCCCATCATGACTGTGACCCCTTTGCTCATATTATCGCTCCTCCCTCTCTTGAACTGGTCTCCAGAAGCTCAGCCCAGTGCTTAGCTGTGGATCTTGTCGGGGACCGTCGCCCCAACATAGAAACTGGTGTTTTTCCCCAAATGTGTCCCCGGAGACGCGTGGAAAGAAACAGGCTTTCACACCATTACAGCTTAAAAGGCCGCTTCAGACTTCTATTCTTCAGCGTGGCCTTGTGTTTATTATATCTCCCAAAAAACCATCCTGCTCTCAATGCTCTCTCAAAACCCCTTCTGCTTTGCCATGCTCCCTATTTCTGCTCTGCCATGCTCTTTCTTACCCATTCCTCGCTCTGCTCTCTCTCTTCACCTTTGAGGAATTTATCTATTCTTATTCCTTTTTCCGGGGCACCTCCCCCAGCACACACACCTGCATTCTTTCACCAGCTTGGAGATAGCTACTTTTCATCAAGCGATCTACAAATGAAAAGAGAGGCTGGAGCAAAAACCTCACCTATTGTCTTTCTAAATTGTCGGTCTCCAGCTACGAAGCTGCATGGCGTCCTCCGGCTGGCAGGTATCAGAGCCCACAGGATCTCTGCATCTGCTTCCATCAGTTGCTGGATAAAGGTTCTATGATGGAAATTAAGGTAGTCATCAATCTGATTACAGGGAAGGCCAGTTCAGGCACCTCTCCACTATTGCTGACAGTCTTAGCTGGGGTCATCCTTGAGGATTCCTGGGAATTTCCCTGGGACCAGGTTTCACACTAGCCCCATAATGGCCCCCACAATCAAGATACCTCTCTCCTTGCTCTCTGTCTCTGTCCTTCCATTCTGTTCTCTCATGTTCTCCTCCTTCCTTCCCCTTCTCTTTTCTCTCTCTCCCACTTCCACTCTCTCTTCTTCCCCTCCCCACACTTTGCTCTTCTGACCTTCCCAATGCCCCACCCCTGTATGTCACCACTCTGGGCACTGAATTTCACCTTTTCATGGTGGGTGACATTCCTTCCTAGTTCATGTCTGGAGGTACTCGTTATTCCCAAGGCCAGATTCTTCAATAACAGAACCACCAAATCCTAAACATACAACTGTTTTGTTTGTTTGAGACAGGGTTTCTCCGTTACAGCTCTGGCTGGTCTCAAACTATTTTTTTTTAAGCCTGTGGTAGATGCCGGTATTTTCGGGTTGGCTGATTGCAACCTCGGGTGTAAGTCTTGTAAATGACAGATCAAGCTAGTTCATCTATGATCAGGACACATCTATTGTTGGGAGCAATGAACCCCCCCAGCTCCTGAATTTCTTGTAAACAACTTGTTTTCCTCTGCTCTGAGCACAAGTGAGATCCGAGATCCTCGGGAGTTCCTGATGGCAGGGAGTGATTTCTGGTGGGTTTGGCTGGGGTGTGGCTATCCCTAGATAAGCTGCCCCTGAACACAATAAAGGGGGCATTCTTGGGGCATTCCTGTTTCAAGGATGACCTGTGTCTTTGTGTCTGTCTGTCTTTGTGTGTTTCAACCTCCAGCCCCTTGCCCGGCTCACGGACTGTACGGTAGCACATAGAGCACAGACGGGCATCGTGCGCTACAATCTATAACTGACAGTCATAGATCATTCTAGAGTTCTGGGAGGAATCAAAAGACAGTCTTTGGAAGCATTGGTTTAAGAGGGATTTTTGCCGAAAAAGTAGATTACAACAAGCTGTCCTGAGCCAGGTCGGCGGACTCCATGCAGAGAGGGGACTAGGTTGTAGGTGCAAAGTTTCCAACAGTTCTGTGAGCCGCACCACCCACTCTTCGAGTTATTTCTGCACATACGTCGAAAAAAGGAGACACAACTGAAGTCTGAAGATCGTGGTGTTTACTTTTGAACTTCTTACGCAGAATCTGACCTTTCTACGCTTCTCTAAGGGGCTTCCTCTGCGGCCATCCAGCCTGCGACTCGCCGCACGCGCTCTAATCCCCACCCGAAAACTTCTATACAAAGCCTGTCTTCCGGACGTCGGGAAAGATCACTGGCAGCCAGAGGCTGAGAATAAGGGCGCCGCGGTCCAGCTTCCAGCCCCGTCCACGCCCCGCCTGGCAGGCCACGCCCTCACCCGCCTCGAGTGCCCCGCCCCTTCTTGACTCGGCCTCGTTCGGCGCTAAGAGCCACGCCCCTCCCCCTCTGAGACCACGCCCCATCCCTTCCCTCTCAGCCTTTCCCCTCTTCTCAGAGCCACGCCCCTTCTGGGTCGGCCGCTTTCCCGGCCCCACCCCCTGTGGACCACGCCCCGGTCCCGCCCCAGCCGGGCCCGGGCCCTATTTGGTCATAGGGGGGTCCGGCGGCGGCGGTGGCTGCCGGGGAGCGGTAGGCGGCGGAAGGGGACGCGGAGCGGTCGCGTGCGCGGAGTGCAGCTCTGGGCGCGGTGCGGTTGCTGCGGGCGCTCAGTGGCCCTGGGAACAATGGCGTTGTGCGCGCGAGCCGCGCTGCTGCTGCTGCTGCTGGGCGCGCTGCAGGTGCTGGTGCTGCGGGGGGCCGCGGTGTTCGGTGCGGACCCTGAGGGTGAGTCCGCCGGCCGGGAGGAAGAGCGCTAGGGCGGCCTGCGTCTCCACGTCCGGCGTCCGCGTGTAAAGTTCCCAGCGCCTGCGGCTGGCTCCGCGGGCGTAGGGGAACTGAGGCTGGGGCGGGTTTCCCAGTTCCCCGGGGCCACCTGCCGATCGAGACTCTGGCTCTTCCGTGCTTGGGGCGGCAGGCCCGCGCGGTGCGGGTAACCTGTTGAGTTTCCCTGGGATGGCCCCTCTACCGAGGTCTCAAGCTGCTTCTCAGCCTTTCCCTGGAGTTCTTTCTGTGGCTGGTAGAAAGACCTGTGGATTGAAATATGCCCACTAACTGCTGCAGAAGCAAATCTGGCTTTCGAATACCCACACGGCTTCCAGCTGGAGGTCCCACAGACGCTACAAGTTGGCTTCCAGAGCCAGTGCGGCTGGGTGGGAGCCTCGTGTGTGCACCCCTTGTTCCCCCGCGCAGGTGAGGCTTATGCCGGACCCAGGCCTCTAGGACTGCAAGCCACCTGCGCAGCAACTTCCAGGTCTCTGTTGTCTGGAGCCTACGTCATTAAAGCCATAACAAAATGTTCTCAGCCTTCTATGTAGGGAATTTTGTTTCCCTTTGGAACCTTGACCTTTTAGACACTTTGAGAAGAACTCTGAGTTTGTGAGAATTCTGTTTTCCCTTATCACCTCCTGGAGTCCAGTAGCTATGGTCTAGTCGCTAAGTTAGAATAAGTAGCTGTGAGTGACCACAGGCTTTGTGTTTTTCAGTTCTGTCCATCTGTTGTGTGTTTCTTTTAGTATCATCTATGAAAAGATAACCAGTCAGTTTACTTAAGCAGGTGGTTTGAGCCCAATGCCTGCTTTTGCTGGACTAATCCGGGGTAAATTAAGCAACCTTGTTTGTTTGTTGTGCTGAGTTTCATTCTGTTTTGTTGAGGCGGGGTCTAGTAACACCGCAGCCCTAGCTGGCTTTGAACTTCCTACGTGGCTGAAGATAACCTTGAACTGCTGGCCTTCTAACTCAGCATCCCAAATCCGGGCCTTACAGGGTTTCTTCACCTCAATCACTAAAATTTGAAGTTTGCTCTTTTGATCTGTACCTATGAGAAACCAGAGATGCAGACCTAATTCTGAGATGGGTTAAGGAAAGAACGAAGAGTAAAATTGGTCGGTGCCCTGTCTTACATCAAACATTATGCTAATGTTTATGGAAGGAGGCCTTCATTTCCTGTAACTGCCCGCTTTGTGTGCACAGATAAACATTCCCTCTCGTGTGGTACTGATCAGAGGAAAGTGGTGCCCTCTCGTGTGGTACTGATCAGAGGAAAGTGGTGCCCTTTTCTAGCTTTTGCTCTCCAAACACATTTTTGTTGTCCGACTTTGTCCCTGCGCTCGGTTAGGTTAGAAAGGTTAGTTAGTTTGGTGCTATTTGGAAACATTGAAATGCTCTAATGCCCTGGTGTCTTGAACTAGTGGAAGCAGTGAGTTCAGTTGAGCCTTTGTCACTGTAAACTGTGCTAAAAGTGAGTAGTCAACAGGACCAGGCCTCTGGTAGTTCCTGCACTTCAAAGGAATGAGCAAGGCAGGAAGATCGAGTTTAAGGCCAGCCTGAGCTACAAAGAGAGACCTTATCTCTAAAATGTATAAAACAAATCAAAAACGAAACCAAGTTCCTGTTCTAGTCTTTGCATGCCGCGTGTAATTAGTATAAGCAGCATTACAAGACAAGGTGATTTTTCGCAGCCATACTGAAACATGCCTGATATTTGCATGGTACATTCTCTGTCATGTTCCCCACTGCCACCACTATGCTAAATTAAGATCTGTAAATCCCCTTAGGGTCTCCATTTTATAGCTGAGAAGTCTGACTTCCAGGTAAGCTATCTTATTTACAGTAAAACCAGTAATGGGTGTTTGCCTTCAGACCAGATCTTCAGATCAGAACCTGGCTCAGCTGTTTCATCCCCAGGCTAATCAGCTGATGTTAGCTTTCATTCCACAGTGCTGTCCAGAATATTGTGGAAGACAGAAAGCAATGTCATTGGACTTCTAGTTTTCAAGTATTATTCTGCCTTGCGTAGTGGCACACATCTTTAATCCCAGCACTCCAGAAACAAAACAGGTTGATTTCTGTGGAGTTCCAGGCCGTCTTGTTCTGCATAGTGAGTACCAAGATGGCCAGGGCTATATAGAGCATCCCTGTCTCAAAAAACTAAAATAATAATAATTTATCGAGATGATGATGGGTGTGGTGGCACACTAATTCCAGCACTCAGGAGGCAGCATGGGAGCCTCTTAGTATTTTTTTATGGCAAATGACAAATACACTTTCAACAACCTTAGGGGAATGAAATAACTTATTAACTTATGACCGAAGGCATGTCTGTTCAAATAGTCCAATATTTTGCCACGAAATGCTGTCTCAGGAGTGACAGTAACAGAGGCTTATGCAGCAGTCCAGACAGAGGTCGATCTTTGTTACAGTCTTGGGCAGTGGGACCGATCACTTGCTAATAGTTTGTACCATGAACTCAGAAGAGGGAGGAACCAAAGGATGGCTTGGTTGAGGAAGGAGCAGCTGGTGATGTAACACCAGGAAGATAATGGAGAGGAGAGACACAGATCTACACAGGCTTTGGAATTAATCAGCCTGATCTACATCTAAGGAGCTGAGCAGCTTTTTCTGGGCCTCAGTCCCTGTCACACTGCAGAGCAGAACTTCCTGTGACACTACCTCCCATCCGCCTTGCCTCTGCCATCTTCCCCAGCTGTGAGTGCCACGCCCCTTCATCTGCATAGTGTCCTGAGGCTTACAGACTACAGTATCCCGCTAGGCATGGACTATGTGTCTGATGGACACCCATGTACTAAATGGCCTCTCATTTTCTTCAAGCTCACAGTTCTTTCAAAATGCAAGACCCTTTCCCCTCCCCTGTAGCCTGGGAAGCAGAGAAATATGTGCAGTGGACTGCTCATCAACTTGGTGGCATCTGTAAGGGACACATTCCACACTCTTCCTCAGGGCCCAGGCCTGCCATGCTGTCTTTCCGTGATGAAGCATCTCTGACCTCTCACACAAAGACAGTCAAACAGTTGGCTTCGGTGTGCACACTCCTTGGAGTCCTAAACCGTTCACTGAAAGGCAGAGGGCTCATGCTGCATCCCAAGTTGAATCTTGAATATGCTCTACTCTATTTATAGGCTCTCCGAGTGGAAATGACTCTGTGCCTCTGCTGACCTCCAATGTTACTGTGACAGGTAAGCTTTAAAGTTTCAGGCATTCCTTCCGTCTAGGCTGCAGCCTGCTAGTCAGGGACCTGCCTTAACCACAAGCTCCTCTCAGGCAAAGGATTGCCCGTTACAGGCCTTAGCAGGTCATGGTTCATTTGATTGTTGCTGTTAGTCTAGCAAAAGTGTGGGTACTGAAAACTTGGGAAAGCATAATGGGAAGCTGGGTGCCTGTAATCCTAGCCCTTGAGAGGTGTATGCAAGAAGACTAGGAGTTCAAGGTTATCCTCAGCCACACAAGGACTTCAGGGCAACTTGGAATATGCAAGAACCCTGTTCTAGCTTGCTTTCAGTTGCTGTGATGCAATTCCATGGCCAAAAAAAAACCAGTTTGTTTCATTTCCAGCCCTCAGGTCACACTCCATCACCGAGGGCAGGGACTCAGGCTGAAGACCTGGAGCAGAGCCCATGGGGGATGCTCTTCAGTGGCTTGTTTTCATGGCTTGCTCAGCTTGCTTTCTGATACAGCCCAGGACCTCCTGCCCAGGGTCCCTCATTAATCAAGAGAGTTCCTTACAGGCCAGTCTGATTGAGACACCTTCTCAGCTGAGTTGGGCTATTGTTTATTACTTTATTTAACCGTGTCATGCAACGGAGCTTGGGCTTTTCTCAAGTTCCCTCTTCTGCCTCCGCATCGTGTGACTGGGATTAGAGACGTACACCACCCACAGCTGACCATGGAGGGCGTCCTGTGGGTCAGCCTCACGCTTTTGTGCTTTGATCTCATTAGTGCTGCCTCTCCTGCTGATGTCTGGGGAAACATAGCTAAGCTTCTGTTCTGATCGTAGTGATGACTGCTGAATTCCAGCATGTGTAGCAAAATCACAAAACTTTCCATGGGGGAGAAAAGGACTAGAAAGATGCCCCAACTCTATGAGTGTTTATCAGCTGGGTGATAATTATCAACAACTGTAGTAGTAATTACTATGCGGAGTTGAGTTTTTTTACATATATCTTATTGGCTGTTAGGTGGCTGTCTTTTCCTGTTGGGGAAGGAAAGTGTGTGTGTGTGTGTGTGTGTGTGTGTGTGTGTGTGTGTGTGTGTGTGTGTTCACTGTTCGCCGGTGTGTAGTGTGAAGGCTAACGGTTGACCTCTGGTCTCTTCCTTTTTCACCCTCTACCTGTATTATGTTTGTTTATTATTTTGTTATGTTTATAGGTGATGGCTTAGCAGCTAAGAGATTTTGTTGCTCGTCTCAAGGGAGACCCGGAGTTCAGTTCCTAGCACCCACATCAGGTGACTCACTCACCTGTACACCAAGTCCAGGGAATACAATGCCTTTGGCCTCAGCAGGCACCCGCACTCATGTGCGCCTGTGCACATGCATACATACATACACACGTGCACACAGAATTATAACTTCAATGATTTTTTAAAAAAGCAAAACAGCAGGACTGTACGGGGAGGAAGGAATTATAGCAAGCTTCAGTGTGGGAAAGAGACCCTAACTGGCGTGCAAAGCCAGTTCAGACTCAGCCTGCTCAACTCTTGTCCTGTTAATCACACTCATGTTGTGTGCTTGCATTTAAGATTGCAGTAGTGTGTGATGTCCATAGATTTTCCTCACAGATTGTGGAGTGGAATAATCGTACACTGTATGCCCACTTGCTAGACGGATATTTGGGTTACCCACTTGGCTTGGTGCTGTTTCAGGCACAAGACATTTAGTAAATGAAACAGATCTGAGTTGGCTGTCACGAGTGTTCCATCAAGGGCGGCGAGGGAGTGTAAGGAAGTCATCACCTGCAGATGGCTTTGGATGTTGATGAAAGAGGTTAAAATACATTAACAGACATGGGCAGTGGTGGCGCAGCCTTTAATCCTAGCACTCGAGAGGCAGAGGCAGGCGGATCTTTGTGAGTTCGAGACCTGCCTGGTCTACAAGAGCTAGTTCCAGCGCAGGCTCCAAAGCTACAGAGAAACCCTGTCTCAAAAAAAAAAAAAAACAAAATCATAAATAGGCAATATGGTGGAGACTGGCCACAAGGTCTGCTGCAGGTTCTTCAGTGTGTGTAGACCTGTACAATGGGCTGACTTAAGATAGATTAGAAAACAGGAGAGAGCCAGTCCTATCCAGACCAGAGAAGAGAGCCTTCAGGGCAGAAGCAACTAACTAGCACAGGCTCCGTGTTGCAGGTACTCTGAGGCAGGAGTGAGCCTCTTCCTCCAATGAGTATTGGGCGGGACGTGGGGGGATGGTGAGGATGGGGCAGGGAGGGGTGTCTGCCCTTCCATCTTGCCATTGTGCACAGAAACTAGAGGAGAAAACACTTCCATGTTAGCTGTCAGAACCTAGGAGGCCAGCAGCGGGTCCTGGCAACTCTGTTAACTTCTCAGGATCTTTCCCTCACAAAGTGAGGGCTCTTTCTTCTGTAGCATCTGTCAGGGAGTCTAGCCCACTTCGCTCTCAGGCGCCGCAGCAAGAATGATACATCTGCCCGCTTCCCTCTCCATGGCTCTGCAATGCACTGCATTAGGGGCCCGAACTGCACCTGGAATGTTTGAATCCACCAGAATTGTATACACATCGACACTTTAAGCTTTTTGTAAGTGGGTTCCTTTTGTGTTGTAGCTGGGTTATCTGTGCCTCCCCCACCCTTTTCCTGTTGTAATTCATGGCACATGTGGGAATTTTATAAGGCATGGTAAATAGTTGACATGATTACTGGAGGTATTGTAATTTGTGTGAGTGTCCACAGGTTGTGTTGGAGGTCAGAGCGCACCTTACAGGAGAGAATTCTCTATCCATCATGAGGGTCCTGGGGATGGAACTCAGGCTGCCAGGCTTGGCATGCAAGCACCTTTACCAGCTGGGCCATCTTGCCAGCCCAATAACAAAGGTTCATACTTGAAAGTTGCTATAAGAACAGATTATGAGGTCTCATTATAAAAAATGTGTAGCCGGGTGGTGGTGGTGCACGCCTTTAATCCCAACACTCGGGAGGCAGAGGCAGGCGGATCTCTGTGAGTTTGAGACCAGCCTGGTCTACAAGAGCTAGTTCCAGTGCAGGCTCCAAAGCTACAGAGAAACCCTATCTCGAAAAATAAAAAAAAAAAAAAAAGTGTAAGTTGGGGCGCAATTCAGTCATTCCACAACAGGTCAAAGCTGTAGTACGCGTGAGTAGATACACGATTTTAAAGGTGCTCTTAGTGGACGTACTGTTGAGGAACAGGAGCTCAGACCCTCATGGCCCTGCACTCCTAACACAGCTCACTCATTGTGGCCCACACCAAATAAACACCTCACGGAGCACTGTTAGGTATTTACTGCATCCTACAAAATTTCTTAAATTTCATTGTTTTCTTTTAGGGGGGAGGGGAGTTCATTTCTTTTTACAAAAGAAACAAAATTACTTTATTTAGAGCAAAAAAAAAAAAATAGTAAAAATAGTACAGGCCAGAGTGGGCTACGCAGTCAAGACTGGTTGATGAACAAGAGTACTCTAGAACCCCGATTATTGTGTGAGGCTTCCTTTTATGGAGCAGAAGCAGAGTTGCTCACTAAGGGGTATTGTGGGCAGTTCTTTTTGTTGTGTCATTTTCTCTTGTTAAAGTTTTTTCATAGGATATATTCAGATCACACTTCCCCTCCTCAGCTCTTATTAGATAATGGATAGGATATATTCAGATCACACTTCCCCTCCTCAGCTCTTATTAGATAATGCAGTTTATGACCTTCACTTTGAACAGAAAGGGGAGAGAGGGAAGGAAGAGAAGGGGAAAAAGAGTGAAGGAAGGAAAAACCCAAACAAAACAGCTAATGTGCTGTGTCGGGTGCCTGAGACCGGCCTGAGGATGCTGAGAAATTGGTTGGCTGTCCCCACTGGCCTGAGGATGCTGAGAAATTGGTTGGCTGTCCCCACTGGCCTGAGGACGCTGAGAAATTGGTTGGCTGTCCCCACTGGCCTGAGGACGCTGGGAAATTGGTTGGCTGTCCCCACCGGCCTGAGGACGCTGGGAAATTGGTTGGCTGTCCCCACTGGCCTGAGGACACTGGGAAATTACTTTGGTTGCTTGCTCTCCCCACTAGTTTTAGTGTCTACACACAGTATCTATTTCATTGTCTTTCAGAGAAAGTTTTTAAAAAGGAAAAGAGTCACCTTGTTGTTGGTTGGACATTGGTGATGTGTAGTCTGTCTGAGGCAGCACAGGCCTCACAGGCTAGGTGAGGTGGCACTTAGCGTGGACAAAGCAGGAACTCAGATAGTCTCTCCCGAATCCCCTCCTCAGGGCCTTACACTGTCCCCTCCTGTTTGCCTTCGTGCGCCTGTTGTTCACCCACCACATTGCTGAACACTGAGTGCTCGGCCTCACTCCTTGATATCACAGACTTTGGGGGCCCAGTGGTTTACTATTGTATGTTCATTATGCTTTCCCCTGTCACTCCAGCTATAAAGTCAGTGCCTCAAGGGGCAGTGCTGATTTCAGCCACCACCACATCCAGGGCCCAGGGCAGGACTTGGCACGAATTTCTGTTAGGACAGTAAGCAATAACCAAGTGTTGTGCATGGAAGAAGTGTGCAGGCTGTCCTAGCCCTGGGTGCCAGGAGTCCCGAAGGTGCAGTCAGGGAGCACAGAACTCTTGGGTTTGTGGGTGTTGCCATGGTTAGATTCTGTGTAGAAATCAGCCTGAATCTTGCTTATTCCCAGGATCGGGCTATGTCCTACTGTGCAACATTCTGGGTAAGGCCTCCACAGGTGATGCTGGGCACCCATGCATGCAGGACAGCATCTCTGCTGTGCTGATCTGTAAGAAGGTGGGAAAGTTGTCTTCTGAGGCTGTCCCAAAGAGTTGCTGAAGTCTCCCTGGAGTTGGAAATTGATTATAATGCAGCCAGAAGCCGTGGAAAAGCTCAAAGGTGGGCAATCACGTGATTTGATTGACATTTCAAGGAGCAAGGTTCATGGCTAGGAACCTGTGAGTGCAAATACTGTGGGTCAGGGCAGTGGTGGGGAGCAGGGATGCAGGCTGGTGCTCTGAGCTCAGATGTCTTATTGTTTGGGTCAGTGGTCAGACGCTTTGATCCCACATTTGGAGATCATTTCAAAGGGAGAACTTAAAGTTGAACACTGGGAGTTCACAACATTAGAGAGGCCCATGAGGCAGAGCTGTGTGTGAGAAGGAGAAAGAATTGACTAGAGAGGGATGAGACTCCTCTTACTGTACTCCATTATCTGGGAGAAGCAGAGATGACTGGGCAGTGGCAATGAGCCACTTACTAAAAAGGGTTCATGTGGCTCTGTGGTCCTTTGAGTCCTGGAAACTATCTGATGGTTAGGTTACCCATGACCCTCTAGCTTGGAGTCCTGGAAACTATCTGACGGTTAGGTT
>JAQHUG010000595.1:88625-101019 GCA_028555095.1 Dicrostonyx torquatus
GAACCGGGGTCCCGCCAAAGGCGAGCCTTGCCCAGGGACCCTCTGGAATGTGGGACACAGCAAAGCTGGGGAAAGGGGAGAGGATGTCTCCTAATCGAGCAGAGAGGCTGGGGGCTAGAGTTGTTCTTACCCTGAGTTGAGCCGGTGGATCTGAAGCTGTGGCACTCACCAAGGACCCGCTGCCATGAAAAGGCTCTATGCCTTTCTTTTATTTTCAGTTTATATGTGCCCAAACAGTTGAACTTAGTTTTTTGTTAAAAAAAAAAAAATGAGACTTGGGGTTCTGCTCAAATTTAATCATTGTCTTTTAATTAGAGGATTTAATGCATTTACAATCAAAGTTACTATCGCTACGTAGGATCTGAGTCTAGCTACTTTACAACTGGTTTTCTAGTGTTGTGTTTCCTGCTTCTCTTACAGTCTTTGTGGTAGTATGCTTTGATGCCTTGTATACTACTTTTGGGTTTTACCTACTAGTCTTGATTTGTGGTTTTTGGTTTTTTTCCTCACAAAGTTTGAAAGAAATAAGCCTTGATTATAATTAGCTGTTTCAAAATTAGTGCACTGAATTCCTTAGCATTAAGGCACAGGGATAGCTGTTCACTGTGAGAGCCTTGGAGATAGTCTCCCACTCAGCTGCCTTCTTTCTGGGAAGAACTTTTTTTGAACATTATGCAACAAGCTTTCCTCATCTTCCTTTTCTAGTGAAAAGGGGGAGGGGCTTTCAGTGTTGCTTAGCAACAATGAGCACAGCAGCAGCATTTGCAGATGGTGGTGATAAATTTCCTTCTCATAAAGAGTATGCCAGGCTGGAAGAGATATACAGAGTAGGTGGACTCAGAAAGACGCCATGTAGTTGTCGAAGGAGAAAGCCACCAGCCAGTATACAAATGAATAGAAATGGGTTAATTTAAGATGTAAGAGTTATCCAGAAGTATGCCTAAGCTATTGGTCAAACAGTGTTGTAATAAATACAGTTTCTGTGCTATTATTCACATCTGGGTAGCTGGGAAATGAATGAGCAGTCTCCGATTACAAAATGGTGCACCAATGTGCGCCAACTACATCTGTATTAGCTTCTTTATTAGCCAGTGGTAATAAAATATATTCGTGGCGTACAGAGGGGAATCCCACATGGAGATTTTCATGCACTAACTACATTTCTTAAGTGTGACTAATTAAGCCAGAAGTTTGTGATTAGTCATTGTAAAGAAAAGTACAGCAGTGCTGTTGTACTTTTCCAGCACTTCTTCCTTGGAGGCTGGGAACACGCGTTCTGGTAACCATAGTAACTAGCGCAGGCAGTGGGAGGAAGGCAGAAGTGCTTGATTTGTATTGGGCATCTTGCTGGTTGTATTAAAAGGAATTTTTGTAGCATGATTAATAATTTTAAAGTACAAATATCACTACAAATGTTTTGGAGACTTTGCTTCAAGTCCCAGTGGGGTGCCTGCTGGAAGAGATTTCTTTCTCTGGGGCTGGTTTAGTGACACAAACTTTTTTTCTGTATCAGTGTGTAAAGGCATAAGCAGTTAATCTCCTGGGCTGTGATCTTGTTAATAGAAACCAAGGTGAAGGGTAAATACACAACATAAACTAAATAACCCTATTATTTAAAAGTCTAAATCTCTTTGGAGACTCATGGCAATCTCTTGACTGTAACCCCTGTAAAATCAAAAAGCAGATCGCATACTTCCAATATATAGTGGCACAGTATATGCGTTACCATTCAGAAACAGAGGAAAGGGACATATTGAGAAAATACTAACCAAAGCAAGACTTAAAACCACTTGGGTAAACTCCAAACTCTGCATCTCCTTGTTTGATATCAACTTTTTTCAGCTTTGTTGACTGCAACTTCTCTTTCTTAGGCTGGTTCCACTCCCAGTCAGCAGCTTTCCTGTGCAGGTATGCCATGACTCTGGCATTTCTGACAGATGGGGTCTCCAAGGTGATCCAGGCTTCACCTTCACAGCTTCACACAGTGGCACCCTGACACATGCCTGGCCTCAGCTACTTTCCTTAGTCATGGAGGGAGATTCCATAGCCTGTTTCTTGTATCCTTGACTGTAAACTCAGAACCACTTGGCCAAAGCTGCCAAGTTCTGCTGGGACTGGATCATGACTCCCTTGTTCAAATACATCTTCCTCTTTTCAATGGTTTCCTTCAAGCTTAGTGTGGGAAGTCCTTCTGTATATGTGTTGCTTTAATTAGTTAATGAATAAAGAAGCTGCTTTCAGACAATGGCTTAATAGAGTGTAGCCAGGCAAGGAAAACAGAGAGAGAAGGCGGAGTCAGGGAACCACCATGGAGCTGCCACACAGGGGAAAGACACAAACTGTCAGCTGGAATCTTGCCTACTGGTAGGCCACGCTTCGTGGTAAAATATAAGATAATAGAAATGGGTTAACCAAAGATATAAGAGCTAGCTTAATATGCTTAGGTGAGTGGCCAAGCAGTGATTTAAATAATACAGTTTCTATGTGATTATTTTCGGGAGTCTGTGTGGCTGGGAGACAATAAGCGGCCTCCTATACATTCACTGCCTAAACTTGGCTGTCCTGGAACTTGCTCTGTAACCAGACTGGCCTTAAACTCTGAAACCTTTCTGCCTCTGCCTCTGCAGTGCTGGAACTAAAGGTGTGTGCCACCACATCAGGTCCTAAACTTTTCTTTCATTCCTTTCCACAAATTGGAAGCTTAGCTGGGTGGGGTCTTGTTCTGAGGTCACTACTCCCTTTATTCCATTTAGCATCAGGTTTTTCTTTAAACTTTTAATCTGCATTTTGTATATTCCCTGGTTCAGCTTGCTCCTTCTCATTATAGATCTGCAGAAGACTGGCCACTAGTAACCGTGCCACACAGTCAGTACCAGGCTGTTTTGAGATGCCCCCTACTAAAGCTGGTAATTCAGAGCTCTTTAGCAGACAGACTCTTTGGCCAGGACAGAAAGCAGCCATGCTCTTCCCCAAAATATCACAAGAACAGTCTCTAGGCCACATACTAACATTCTTCTCCTCTGAAATCTTTTGAGCCAGGCCCCCACAGTTCAGATCCTCCATGATCCTACTAGTGTTGCCCGTTAACGCCCACTTAAAAGGATTCAGCTGCTTTTCTAATTAAGTCACGGAGTCCACATTCCACAAGAACATGCTCTGACCTACTCCAGCAATACTGCAGTTCCTGTATCCGACCTACTCCAGCAATACTGCAGTTCTTGTACCAACGCTGTTTCAGTTAGGGTTTCTATTGCTTGAAGAGACACCATGACCACACAATTCTTTAAAAGGAAAACATTTAACTGGAGCTGGCTTACAGTTCAGGGGTTTAGTCCATTATCATCACGGCAGGGAGCGTGGCAGCACACAGGCAGACACAGTGCTGGAGAGGAGCTAAGAGCTCTGCATCTGCATCCACAGGCAACAGGAAGAGACAGGGAGCTACTGGGCCTGACCTGAGCCTCTAGAACCTCAAGGCCACCCCCAGTGATGCACTTCCTCCAACAAGGCTACAGAGGGTCAGGTATCCAGTCCAGGTGCTCTGCCCCTGAGCTTTGTGCCCAGACACTTGTTTTTAAAATAGCTTATTACTTAGCTTTGGCAGCCTAGTACTTAGCTGAAGAGCCCTGGCCTCAGCCAGTGAGACAGTGGGTCCAGAGGTTTTGCTGGTCTTGTTAGGTAACTAAAACTTGACGGTTTGCTCACAGAGTATTTAGTTCCTTTCCGTTGCTGTGAGGCACTGCCCAGCAGATGCAGCTAAAGGGAGAAAGGGCTCCTTCTGGCCTACAGTTCCAGAGGAGTGGAAAACTGCAGGAGCATGGAACTAGCCTGGCAGTCGGGAAACAGACCAGCCGCATTTTATCTGCACACAGTGGACCAGGCTGTACACCCTCAGAGCCTGACCCAGTGACAGATTTGCTTCGGTCTCCTCAAGTACAAAAGCCTGTGGGGACATTTCTCACTCAGGTCACCACAGCTGTAGCTGTGAGCATCCATGCGCGTGAGGGTCACAGAGGCAGAGCATCCGGATGGCTGTAAGCTGCAGATAGCACTTGAAGCATTAATAAATTCCCTTTGGTTGTTGTAGTTCTTAACCAGATCCTGCTATGTACTAGCTGTCCCGCCCTCCACCCCAGTGCTAAACAAGGCCTCCACCATGGAGTAGCACTTTTACTTGTGTTTTTACGAGGGAAGTTATTGCATGACTGTAGGGTCTGTGCTTCAGTTTCCTTCTAGTACTGCTTCATGAAGTTACAGGGATTAGTTAGTATAGGCAGAATGCTTGGGGCAGCAGCTGGCATGTGCCGGCATTGTTAGAACTGAGGCCAGTGTTCAGGAGTGAAGAAGCCAAGGGTCTAGCTAGGATACCATCTTCACTTCGACTCTTAAAGCTGTCAAACTCCAGCTGCCTTACTGATGTGTGCTAACAGTTTATCTGTTGTACTGGATATTCCTTTGTCATAGGCACTCAACAGATGTTCATTCTCTACTTTGTGTGCCCCAAATGATGTAGGACAATATGGCAGGTACCAGAAGGTATGGAGACTTAATCAGACTTCATAACACCTGCTAGGATGTCTCAGCTGAGTTGGAAGGTTGTAAGAATGAAAAGTCATCATAACAAATATAATTGTAGTAAGAAAGATACAGGTAAGCAGATGAGCGCCCGAAAGAAGAAATGACTTTCAAGAAAGAAAATCTTGGAGCTAGAAAGATGGCTCAGCAGGCCCCAGGTTCAATTCCCAACACCTACATGGTGGTTCACAACCACTCATCCAACACCTTATCTGGCCACCATGTGCACCAGTCATGCACATGGTGCACTAGTATATGTCCAAGCAAAAAATGTATTCATATAAAATAAACATGCCTTTTTCTCTTCAAATTTTTAAAGAGAAAAACAGAAGAAAATCTTAGAGGAAATCGTGCTTGAACCAGTCTGATAGGGTTAGAGGGAAGTGACACAAATCTTTGGAGGATAAGAGCCAATCAGGCTATGCTCCCAGGGTCCGAGCTGTTCTTACCTGTGTGTTTCTTACCTGTGTCCTCTGCAGCGAATAGTGTGTGTGTGTGTATGTGTGTGTGTGTGTGTGTGTGTGTGTCTGCAGTGAATCATGCTGCCGGGCATGCCACAAGTCTTTTTTCAGTCAGCGTAGTAAGCGCAAAAGTTAAGGGTCACGTGCCTGACTTTAGATCCAAAGAAGAGGTACACAGAAAATGTGCCAGGACTAAGGCTCAGTTTGTTTCCTTCCTTCCTTCGTTTCTTTCAATTCATCTATTTATTCTACATCTTGACCACAGCACCCCCCATCCTCCCCTCCCAGTCCCTCTCCCTACCTCTCCTCTGACCCTACAATTCCCTCCTTTTCCGTCTCCATTCAGTAAAGGGCAGTTCTCTATGAGTATCAATAAAACATGGCGTATCGAGTTGCAGTAAGATTGAGCACCTCTCACAAGGACCCCTCAAGCCAGTAAAAGATCCAGAGACAGCCCTGTTCCTGCTCTTAGGAGTCTCACAAGAGGACCAAGCTACACAACTGTAACATATATGCAGAGGGCATACGTCAGGCTTCCTGACCTAGCCCATGCAGGCTTCCTGGTTGTCAGTTCAGTCTCTGTGAGCTCCTGTGAGCCCAGGTTAGTTGACTGTGCGAGCCTTCCTGTGGTGTCCTTGACCCCTCTGGCTCCTATACTCTTATCTCCTCCTCCAAACTCTGCTGGTCTCTACCTCTGCCTCCATTAGTTACTGAATGTCACCTCTCTAATGACAGTTGGGTCAGGCACCAATCTGGTCACGGGATGGCCAGTTCAAGCTACTTATCCACTATTGCTAGGAGTCTAAACTTCCTTTCCATAGGTTCCTGGGAGCTTCTGCCCAACCCTGAAATGCCTCCCACAAGCAGGCCTCCTCTGCACCCCTCCAACCTGTGCCCACCCCCACTCACCCTCAGTCCACTCACAAAATCTCTTCTATTTCCCCTTCCCAGGAAGATCTGGGTGTCCACCGTGAACTCTGCTTGTTACCTAGTCTCTCTGGGTCTGGATTGTAGCATAGTTATCTTTTACTTTACAGCTAATATCCACTTAGGAGTGAGTACACACCATGTTTGTCTTTATTGGTCTGGGTTACCTCACTTAGATGATTTTTTTTCTAGTTCCATCCATTTGAGGCTCAGTGTGTTTCTAACGTGTCTGGCCTTGGAGACTTTCACTTGGCTGACTCTTACACAAGGACTCTATATCCTGCCATTCTTGAGCAAGAAAGCAGATACAAACCAGCAACATTCTTCATTTCCTCTTGATGGTTTTACAAAGATAGGTGTTCTCCTTCTTAGTATTTGTCAACACTGATGGTAAACATGACCTTTTCCTTGTAAGACTGTTTCTGAGAAAGCTGCCTAGTGTGCATGACGTTGGCTGTTCAGGTAAACCTCGTTCTCCCTCGTTCTTGAGGACCCTCTTCAAACTTTACAAAGTCAGGAAACTAGTGATGTCTCCATAGATCAAGTTTGCGTGCTCAAGAACAGAATCCAGTCTTCTACATCCTGCTCCTCCACTTCCCACGTTCACTTGAGTACAATCTATTCCAGGTTACCTCCTCAGGCTGTTCGCAGGCACAGCAGCCTTCCAGATTCTCAGGGCTCTTTGTCCCCACATTCTAGAAGCTTCAGACAGCTTGGGTTAGGGTAGCTCTGTCTCCTTTCTCTGACAGACTGCCATCTGTTGGTCTTGTGCCAGCGTCATGCCTCCTCCCTCTCATTGCCCTCCACCCTCAGATTGCTCAGTCAGCTTCAGCCAGGAACCTGTTCGCAGTGTGTCTGAAATTAAAGTAACTTTGTTCTTCTCTTTTACAAGAGTTGAGATTCAGTTGTTTTTGGAATGCATGACCCCAGGGACAGACCTGGCTGGGTGGAAGGAAGAAAAGAGGCAGAGGACACAAAGCTGGGGTTGGTGGTCTGGATTCCCAGCTGAGTGCGTGCAGCCTGGGAGCTTGGGCACTCGTTGGCAGAGTTGAATAGAGAACTGGGTCGTTGCATACCACAGGAGGTGGGCAGGCTTAGCCAGTCTGAGTAGCAGTAGTCTCCAGGGTTGGGAGAGGCATCTTCAGGCCATAAGTATGGGGGAGAGGGAGAAAGCTAGAGTGGACATTTGCAGACATTGTCAACACTTGGTCCCAAGAAAAGCTTGCCATCCTTCAGAGTCTGAGCTGTGAGGTCGTTGACATGGTGAGCTTACGTCACACACGGTCACTTAGTGCTTCAGTCACTCAGAGCTCCCTCTGCTCCCTGCAGGGGTCTGGACAGCTGTGGTCATTAGCATGATGCTTTAGTCTTTGAGGTGATGCTTTAGCATCTAAAGCCAAAGCTTGGAAGTGTCCTGGCTTCTCACCCCTCCTTCCAGTAACTCCTAGACAGTCACTGTTCACTGTGAGTAACGGAGAGACATGCCCACATTGTTGGTTCTGTCTCTTGTGGCAGCTGCAGGGTCAGAGCTCTGAGCTTAGCAGGGTTTTAAGGTATCCTCTTATGTGGAGTCCATGGCTGTCGGGAGTCGGACAATAACTCAGGAGGGCTAATTTCATGTTGCCGTCGTTACTGGTGTGAGCGAGTAGAATGCAGCTCTCGGGTGGCTGACATGGCCAGCTTATGGACAAGAGGGCTCGGTTCTTCCCACAAGCCTCTTCCTGAAGAGGTCAGGAGGCATCAACTGTACCAGATTCTCTTTCTCGGAAAATCACAAGACACGCGATGTAAAGTCAGATCTCAGCTTCTGGAAGGGAGCATAGCAAAGAATTTGTAGACATATTTTGGGGGTAAGGACATAGCACACACAGCATATGTGTGGATGCCAGAGAACAAGCTGTAGGACTCGCTGCTCTCTGTACCCTGTGAGTTTCAGGGATGGCACCCAGGTCATCAGACTTCTGTAAACACAATAAAATGCTCTCTGTTTTGTACTTTGTCATTGCATACCATGGTAGAGATTCGGGTAGTTTCCTTAGCCACACCCCATCAGTGTGTATTTTATTCTCCTAAGTAGTTTTTGCGGTGATCTAACTAGATTCCTAGATGTAGGATTTGGGAGGTCAGTAGTGTTGTCAGATTCTAAGGACCTTAAGGAACAACAACAACAACAAAACCTGGATTTGTCCAGACCTGTGTGACAGTACAGCTCTTAGGGAAAAGATTTGAGTATATTAAGAAACCGGTTACATTGAATGCAAAGAGCAGATGTCAGAAAGGCAGTTACATAAAATCGAAAGCACCGAGAGCAGCGTTATATGGTGTGGAAACTCTACCAAGTGAAATAGTATAAATAAGCGCTCAGTTTAGGGCAGCAGCTTCCTGAGGCAGGAGCAGGTAAGGGCCCCTGCGCCTTGGGGCTCCTCTATTGATAGACCTTCTTAGTTGGGGTTGCAGCTGCTGTGAACCCTGTGAGGGAGGAAAGGGCTTATGTGGTTTGCACACTACAGTGCACTGTCACTGAAGGAAGTCGGGACAGGAACCCGGAGGCAGGAGCTGATGCACAGGCCATGGAGGGGTGCTGCTTACTGGTTGCTCCTCATGGCTTGCTCAGCCTGCTTTCTTACAGACTAGAACCCAGAACCAGAACCCGCCCAGGAATGGCACCACCCACAGTGGTTAAGGAAATGCCCTACAGGCTTGCCTACAGCCCATCTTCTGAAAGCATAGTTGAGGTTCCCTCCTGTCAGATGGCTGTAGCTTCTGTCAAGTTGACATAGACCTATCTGGTACATAGACTTATGAGAACACGTGTTTCTGTGTTTCTGTTGTTGGCACCTCTTTGTAGGTGTCAGTATTGGTAAGTGGGGAAGGAGATAAGTGTCCATGTGTGTCTGCCAATACTGCCTGTAGCGCTTTGGGGACTGTCAAGTGGTGTAGGAGGTTCTTCTGTCTATGTGTTGCTTTATTGGTTAAGGAATAAAGAAACTGCTTTGAGCCTGATAGGGCAGAACTTAGGTAGGCGGAGAAGACAGAACTGAATGCTGGGAAGAAAAGCAGAGTGAGAGAGCCGCCATGGAGCCACCAGAGACAGACATGCCGACTTTCCTGGTAGGCCACAAACTCATGGTGATATACAGATTAATAGAAATGGGTTAAATCAAGATGTGAGGGTTAGCCAATAAGAAGCTAGAGCTAATGGGCCAAGCAGTGTTTTAATTAATACAGTTTCTGTGTGGTTATTTCGGGTGTAAGCTAGCTGGGCAACTGGGACAAACAGGACCCCCCTCCTTCTGTGACAGTCAGGGAAAGCGATGTTTGAGCAAGCACTTGGATGGCAGAGTGGAATCAGGTGGCAGGGCTGCAGCATGGGCACTATTGTTAGCCCTGCACCGCATCTGTGACAGAGATCACACAAACTTGAAAGCCTGAAGACCACCTGGCCTGGCGTCTGGCTCACATAGGCTGCTGCTGCCTGAAATCCAATATTTCTAGAAAACATTAAGCATATGTGTATTTTAGTGTCTCAAGGTTTCGTTTTTCCTTTGTCTTTCAGGGAAAATATTGGGCATTCAGTATTAAACTTTCTAATACCGGCATCAGCCTGGGTGGCTTATAACCCATACTTCACAAGGCTGAGGCAGGAGGATTGCCAAGAGTCCAAGCCTACCCTGTACATAGTGTTTCAGTTCAGTTTGAACTACAGAGTAAGATTCCTGTCTTTAAAACAGCAATTATTAACATCAGCATTGGGCATGGGGACCACAACTCGGCCTGGGCTACACAGCAAGTTCCAGGCCAACCTTAGCTACATAGCAAGACCCTGTCTCAAAAAAAAAAAAAAAAAAAAAAACCAGAGCAAACCCTTGGTACCTTTCCACAGTGAACTGAAGTCATTTGCCAGGATGCTCCCGTGTGCAGCTGTTGCCCCGGGAGGCTTGGCTGGCATCTGAACAGACGCTGTTTTGCTGACGGACTCTCTCTCTGTTGTGGTACCCTGAGCTTGTTGATAACCACATTCTTTCGTGGCAGATCTGCGGTAACCAAGTGGCAGCACCATCTGCCCTAGGAAATTGCTAGTGCAGCTTGAATAGTGTTGTCTTAAGCATAGCTTCCTCCTCTTAGCCCTGCGGAGAAAGTGCAGACACATGGCTATGAGAGAGGTTACTGTCAGTGCCTGTGTGGGCTCCCTGATGGAGACAGGTGTTTCTTATATGCAGAGTCAGGGAGCATCAAAGTGTTTGGGCATACCTAGCTGAAACTGATACTTGAAGTATTCTGAACATGTTTGTATTGTAAGTTTTTTTCAACCTAAATTCTTTTTCTTTCTTTTCTTTTCTTTTTTTTTTTTTTTGTGAACTGGTCTTTTGCCTGCATGTATTTCTGTATGAGGGTGTTGGAACCCCTGAAATTGGAGTTACAGTTTTGAGCTACCATGTGGGTGCTGGGGATTAAACCAGGTCCTCTGAAAGAACAGTCAGTACTCTTAACCACTGAGCCATCTCTACAGCCCCCTCAACCTAAATTTTATCATTCCAGCCAGTAACATGTTAAAGGTTACCATGGGCAATGGGATACCTCCTCGCCCATTCCAACTGAGGCTTTGTGACTGTGCGGCATTGCTGTGACTAACTTCACATCATGGCTTCCATACTTGTAACCTCTGAATGCCTTTGTTTAATCTGTAAATGGGACCTCAGAACATTAGAGAAATTACAGCTCTTTATAAATGTGGAATAGTCTTTGGCATAGAATGTGAGCTAGGTATTCACCAGGGGACACTGGGCCAGAGGCAGATAATACAGAGGACATGGACGCAGCTTTGCCAGCTCATGCCAGATCCCAGTTCAATAAAAGATACTGGCCTTTCAGGAAGGAGGGCTAGGATGCACTGGCAGCAGACACTTTCTCTGTGGTCAAATAAAGGTTCCCCGAGAGCACACAGCAGTCCCAAGTAGCACTTCTCAGGGCCCAGAGTAACAGGAACAGGGTGAGTCTGAGTCACATTTATATACAATGTGCATATTTATGCCAATTGCTATGTAAGAATCATTCCCATTGCCTTATAGTAAGTTTATTTAATTTTGTACAGAAAGAAACTTGAGTTCAGCTTGTAAAATGGAAAGTAGAAACTCCTTAAAACACTCCCAGCATTAGCATGAAATGCCTAAAAAAAAAAAGGGGGGGGAGACACCATATCCTTCGTCTCTGATCTAGAAAAGCCATTGCCAGCATGGTAGAAAAAAATTATCTGTTATGTAGGTGTGTGTTTGTGCATCTGTGCGTGCATGTGTGTGTGTGTTTGTTTCTGCACGTGTGTGTGTGTGTGTGTGTGTGTTGGGTACATGCACCCTCATGCTGACCCCAAGAAACATTAATTTCTAAAGTAATAATAATAGAATGCAATTAAGAACTATAAAGATTAAACCAGACATTTGATTTTAAAAAAAGAAGAAGAAGAAGTGCCCAGGAAGGAGCGAAAGGCTAGCCTGCCCCTAGCCCGGCTTGTTTGTTTCTGTCGAGTCCGCAGCAAGCCCATTGCAGTAGGCCCCTCTGTGCCAGTGGGGCCTCTAAGCATCATGTGTAGTGCGAGGTGACAATTACTTCCAGAGAGCAGCGGCTGAGGCCTGATCCACTGTCAGGTGGTGTAAGAGAGCAGAATGAGCTGGGAGTGGTGGCGCACGCCTTCAATCCCAGCTCTCGGGAGGCAGAGGCAGCGGATCTCTGAGTTTAAGGCCAGCCTGGGCTCCACAGAGAAGGGAGAGGACAGTAATGGCAGTCTGGCGCCCTTCTTCTCCCTGACCTGGGCCTTCTGTAACTAGCTAGACTTTCTCACTGTGGGTGTGGGTGTGTGCAATGGAATGGGCAGTGCTGACAAAGGGGCCAGCCTGGCTGAATGAGTCTTCTGGGCAGGGCAGCTACCACTGCCCTGAATTTCCCATCCATCCGTGCGGGAGTGAGTGGCTCTCCTGCAGATGGAATTCCTCAGATAGACAGCAAGCCAGGTTTGTCCTGGGGCTTTAGATGAAACAAACACCCTGTCTATACTAGTCGGATCCATAGGACATTTGACATTCTTGTGGCGGTGGGCCTCTTAAAAGGCCCAGTTTTCACCTACACCCATTTTTGGCACATATTTGTCTAGATGTTTTTATTATTTATTTATTTATTTGGGTTTTCGAGACAGGGTTTCTCTGTGGCTTTTGGAACCTGTCCTGGAACTAGCTCTTGTAGACCAGGCTGGCCTCGAACTCACAAAGATCCGCCTGCCTCTGCCTCCTGAGTGCTGGGATTAAAGGCGTGCCCACCACCTCCTGGCTTAGATTTTCAGTTTTGTATTCTCACTGCCAAGTAATTTGAATTTAGGATTTCTAGAATGAGCCTGTAGACTCGCAGTAAGGAATAAAAAGCCTTTGGCTTTTAATCAATGT